>JACCPG010006321.1:0-44056 GCA_016069955.1 Drepana arcuata | reverse complement strand
GGCTAAAGAAACTGTTGCAAAGGTAGCCGAAGAGTTTCGATGCTTCCGAGAACTCATGTTCAACATGTTGGGGATCCACCGAAGGCAAATAAGCGAGTGCTCCAAGTTAGTGGACTCCATAGAGACTAGGCAGCGAAAGAAAGCGCTTCTCTTCACTGGGGTTGCTGAGACAGACAAGGAAGAATGTGCCAATGTTGTCCTGGGTATTCTCAAAAGCAAGATGGCTCTTAAAGACATCACAGTCTCATCCATCAAGGTATGTCATCGGCTTGGTGAGCAAGGAAGGGGACGTGATCGACCCATACTAGTCCGCTTTACTAATGTGGACAACAAATTGACAGTATGGAAGGCGAAATCTGCACTGAAGGGGTCTCCCATAGCTGTAAAGGAGTTCCTTACTAAGACCCGGCAGGCTGCATTTTCAAAGGCCCGTCTTCACTTCGGGATGCGTTCGAGCTGGACTCAGGAGGGGGTCATTGTTGTCAAAGCTCCAGATGGTAATAGATATAAAATCACATCTATGGACGATCTCAAGCCCCTCTTAGAGAAGTTTCCAAAGGAGGGAGGAGTCGCATCTTCTTCACCAGTGAGACCAGTGAGTGCTAGTACATCAGGTTCGAACATTAAAAATACTCGGTGCAATTAGCTGCAGTGCTTCATGGTATTGTAACAACAATGGTTTGGTATTGATACTGTAGATATTGTCATAAGTTAGCCGGTATGTTCTTGTTGGTTCGTATGTTTCTGATCACATTTAGTATGTATGACTCTTAAATGTTGTTTTTTAATATGTAACCGTCTATGATAGTTATATTACCCACATATTTGTTATAAATACACTTATTGAATATGAATATAGGGTGGAAATCCTTGAGTTTAGTAATAGATTTCATTGGCCAATGTCAAACTGTATTTGCCTGTCATTTTTGTCAACTGGGGTGCGTTCGGAAACACAACGGAGCTAATTTGCCTTTTGTCATAGGTTTGATATTTTTATATTTTATATTTTTATTTTTCGATTTTACTTTAAGTGAGTTTATTTTTCCATTTTCTTATGTGTTAGTATCTTATTTTTTATACTTTGTTTGATTTTTACATGTGTGTTGGTGTTGACTGGCGGGTGGTGTAGATACACTTGCATTTGGTTTTAATTTAGTATTACTTTAGTATATATTTTATATTATATTTTAATTTTTTTTTTATATTCTATATGTCGGAGAAACACTTCTCAACGACATCATCTATAGTGGTTGAGGACTTGGTGGGCGTCATGAGGGTAAAGTGCGAGCACAAAACACGATGATTATAGTTTTCACAATATTTAATTTCGTTTCAGCACGTTAGATCACACAAAATCACAGTTACACATTCAAGCCGATAACTACTGACTGACTATTAAGACCGAGCAGTGAGTTCAAAGCGCCACTCTTTAATACCACTAGCGAACGTTGTTTAGCAAAATGATCTTTCTCGGAATGACCTACTTCTTTGTAAAACGAACACTAACTAATCTACGAGAGATATCGACGGTAACGCTACTGCTAGGACTAGTCGGGGTTATACTAGTAGGCCGTTTATAACAATTAGACAACTTATGGCCATATTGATTGCGCTGATAGCATTTAACTTTCATTTGCTTTAAATCTTTAGAATCGTGTAGACTCTTTAACGGGCTATGATCAAAATACTGGTTTAATGGGTTTATAAATAATAATAATAATATCCTCACGCCTTCCCACGAGGGTCCCCGAAGGGGTAGGCAGATGTGTGTAGGTAATACCCACTCACCCACTTTCCACTAGAGGTATATTAGGTGCCAACGTGACAGATGGCGAGTCCATCGCTGTTACTACAGCACGACTATACATACGCCTTTGAATTTCTTCTCAGGCGTATGCAGGTTTCCTCTCAATGTTTTCCTTCACACGTAAAGCTCGTGGTGTGACTAATCACTGTACTTAAGTTCAGAAAAATTCATTGGTACAGTCGGGATTCGAACTTGCGACCTTAGCGTCGCAGGCAACTGCTCAAACCACTGCCACCACGGCTCCAAGATTTAAAGCATTCGAATATTCCTTCCTAGTATAACTGTTATTGTTTGAAGGCTTAACAAAGCTAGATAAAAATTCTACTATAGAGTCTGAGGGTAGTTTAGCATTAGTGGCCATAGCACGAATCTGTGGATCTGTAATTCCACGAATTAATAGCGGTCAGCAACTAGTCACTAAATCCTTTAACTATGCGTAATTTTAAAAGCGCAATGGTTTAAAATACTTTTTCTACTTCACTTAAAACGTCTAATTCTTATGGAATCTCTCTTAAATGATCATGGGCATACTTGTAAGGAAGAACCTTGTTCTTCACTTTTAATTGTGACTAAATCACCAACAACAATTTGAAACAATTTTGCCTTATTTTTATCAAAATAGGACTTCTCATAATTGACAGTTTTTTTTCTATATTCAGTACCGCTTGTTCTCTCAGATTTGATACAACAACTTCATCATCATTACTTGAACACAAAAGATTAAGAGGTCTTGCTACCATACATATCAAAAGCACTAAAGGCATCGATTTTATGTCACGGCTAACAATACAGTTTAACGCTAATTGAATATCGTATAAACCATCCTGCCATGATCTTCTGAAATTTCATGAGAGAACATTCGGCGCTAGTAAGTGAAAAGGAACAGGCCCACCGGAAATGTTAAGTTATCCAGTTTGGTTGCCAATGCTGCTCAGGTCAACTCGACGCTGGTTGCTAGTGCAGTTACTCGCTGCTCAGGTTGCCTTCGCCAGCGGAACCGCTTGCACTGCCGTTGCTGGAACTATGCTTCCCAGCAGTGAAGGTAGGAGTACAGGTGTACGTGTTAGCATAATGGCCAACATCACCATACCTGAAACACTGGAAAACAGACGCATTCGGTCGTTGTTAGAACACAGAAATAGAGCTAGCAGGATAGGAACGATCACATGACCATTTTACAATACTCGGAGCGGCAGTATGTACTACGATGTCCCAATGTCCCACACACCAAGCATCTAAAAAGGGTCTGTACGTCTGGATCGCTTGAAGTTTGAAGATTCATCGCTTGACACGGGGTTATTATTACGGCAGCCGATTGTCGAAAAAGGTAACAAAGTTAACAGTTTTCGTCGCCTCTTGGTAGCTTTTGCGGTAAGAAAAGGCCATCAACTCTCGCTGCATTTTAATGCGGGTAGTCATTTCTTCAGAAAATATGTGACGTTGTAATCGCGGCTCGATTTGCCCCATATGTGCAAGTATTAGCGATACCACTATCTCCTCCTTACCTAAACTACCCCAATGTGACATAAGCAGAGTAAACAGACGACTTGAATATGCAGAGAGGCTTTCACCTTCTTGCGGTTTACTATTTAGCGTGTTTAGTATCGTCGCTGCACACGTTTCAAGCGTATCAAAGCGGGAAAGAAAAATTCCTTAAATTCAATCCATTTCATATTAGGAAAAGCTATTTGGGAACACCATGTTGCGGCTGAGCCTCTCATGGCTTTGCTAAGTATAAGAACTAGTTGACTTCCCTGTATATTGCGGTCCGATAAGCAGATGTCCGCCGTTGCTAGCCAAGCACGTGCGTTGCTGTCTGCTACTTCCAGTTCAAATTTAGGCAGCGTGATGGTCTTGTCCTCCGTTCTCGGTGGGTTGGATAGCGCCTCCAGAAGCAGCCGCATGCTGGTTTGCTGCACCTCAAACAATGCGCGCCATCCGTCTTCTGCTGGTGTCCGTAGATTTTCATTTTGTGCCGGCACCGATCCCACTTCTGATGTCGGAGAAACACTTCTCAACGACATCATCTATAGTGGTTGAGGACTTGGTGGGCGTCATGAGGGTAAAGTGCGAGCTCAAAACACGATGATTATAGTTTTCACAATATTTAATTTCGTTTCAGCACGTTAGATCACACAAAATCACAGTTACACCTACAAGCCGATAACTACTGACTGACTATTAAGACCGAGCAGTGAGTTCAAAGCGCCACTCTTTAACACCACTAGCGAACCAACTTCAAGGATCCAACTCGATCTGTCTCCACTCCACGACTGACCCCCTAACAACTGTCAAACTGCCTTATAAAGACGGCGCCTCGACCTCACTCAAGCCACGTGCTCTGCTCTGATTGGTCATTACTTAAATTACGATAATAATGTTATTTAGTCTAGGAAAAACGTAACTTATAAAATAAGATCAAATTAAAAGTTATTAGAAGCTTTTACAATTTCAATAAACATTAAACATTGCACACTATGTGTTAAACAGTAATTCAGTTGACAATGGCTACTATCATCATTATAATCAACAAGCAACTCCTTCAATGGCTTCCTCCGACATATATATATTTATATATATATTTTTTGTATTATATTTATCAGTTTCATGATTATGATATCATCCGACGATGACTCATCTTTTCTTTCTTTTAATAATTCTATTATATCATCAGCTTCTAACGATAGTTTCTGCTCTGCTACAGATATGCTTGGCGATCTTGTAAGAGATAGCTTTTGCAAACACTCTAATCACTTGTTTAACGTCTGTCATATTAATGCCCAGAGTATTCCCAGCCATTATGCTGACCTGTTAGAAGCTTTCTCTAATACCAATGTTCACGCCATCCTGATTTCTGAGACTTGGCTCAAACCTCAACTTCTTTCTACTACTTATGCTCTTCCCGGCTATACTCTCATCCGAAACGACCGGCTCGTGCGGAGGGGGGGTGGGGTGGCGATATACCTCCGCAGTGATTTACCTTACAAAGTCATCTCTACCTCACCCGACAGCACTTCTGCTTCCGCTGAGTTTCTCTTCCTCGAGGTTTGTGTCAAGGGAGTCAAAGCTGCTCTAGGTGTAGTCTATTGTCCCCCTACGATTGACTATTTCACTGATATCGAATCAGTTCTTGAATCTTTAGGGTCTGAGTCTTTACATCACATAGTCATGGGTGACTTTAATACCGATCTTCTTAATCCCAACTCCCCTCGAACCCAAAAACTGCAATGCCTAATTAATTCAACAAATTTTCATATCTTACCTCTCCAAGCCACTCACAATAATTTTAACAGGAATGACACTTGGTTAGACCTGATCATCACCTCAAATCCTTCCCTCGTCCCTTCTCATGGTCAACATCCCGCTCCGGGATTTTCTCATCACGACCTTATTTTCCTTTCCTATAATATAAAACCTCCTAAACCTCAACTTAAAACTCTGCACAGGCGTTGTTTTGGGCGTATGGATGTTGATAGGTTACGTCTGGATGCTTGTAATATTGACTGGAGTGCCTTACATAGTGTCCATACGGTTGATCAAAAAGTCCAGATCTTCAATGACAGGATTCTCAAACTTTATGATGACCATGCTCCCGTGAAGAGAATCAGGCTGAAGCATGCTCCCGCGCCTTGGCAGGAATCGTGCATTTCGCAAATACAAAAGAGATCGTAGTGTAGATAACTGGGACAACTTTAAGAGAGCTAGAAATGTGTGCAATCAAATGATACGTAACGCTAAACACCGCCACATTATCAACAATATTTCTTCTTCATCTCCCGCTGACATCTGGAAGTTCCTTGGAACTCTAGGTGTCGGAAAAACATGTAAACCTGGTCTACCGATGGCGATCGGCTTAGACGATATCAATAAATATTTCACCTCTACTACTTCTTCATTGGATTGTCTTTCCATAAGCCGACTGGTCGGTCGAACGGTCGACCACATAAATGGCTTACCCCATCCCAAAATTTGTCCATTTAAACTTTCTCCAGTGACACCGGATGAAATTAAAATAATAATCAACTCTATAAAATCTAAGGCCGTAGGCTGCGATAACATTAGCAGATACATGATTATTATAATCCTTGACCAAATTCTTCCCGTGATCACTCATATCATAAATGCTTCCCTCGAGTCCGGATCCTTTCCCACTTTATGGCGCAAAGCTTTTGTTCGTCCTTTGCCTAAAGTACCCAATCCCTCACTGCCTAACCATCTCCGTCCCATATCCATTCTCCCTTTCTTATCCAAAGTCCTTGAGAGCTGCGTTCATAAGCAGTTGTCTGTGTTTGTCCATCTAAATAATATTCTCAGCCCATACCAATCGGGATTTCGACCTGGCCATATCACAGTCACCGCTATGCTGAAAGTGACTGGCGATATAAGGTCGGGCATTGAGGACAAAAATATCACTGTGCTTGTCCTAGTTGATTTTTCAAACGCCTTCAATATGGTTAGTCACGATATCCTTCTATCCATCCTCTCCCACTTTATGATCTCATCCGAATCACTGGAATGGTTCCATTCTTATCTTCAAGGACGCCAGCAGTCGGTCCACATAGATGATTCTTCATCAGGTTGGAGTGACATAGGCTCTGGTGTTCCAGAAGGCGGCATTCTCTCTCCACTTCTATTTTCATTATTTATTAACCTTTTATCTTCCGAGCTTCAGTGTGCGTATCATTTGTACGCCGATGACCTGCAAATTTACTCTCAAGCTAGCATTCAGAATCTGCCACAAGCCATCGATGATATTAACCGAGATCTAGACTTAATAAAAAAGTGGTCTGATCGCTTCGGATTGGCCGTAAATGTGGCCAAGACACAGGCAATAATGGTTGGTGGTTCCCGTATGATGAGCAAAATTGACATGGCAAGAATGACTCCTATTGTTTTTAATGGAGCCACCATCCCAATTAGTCCCACTGTCAAAGATCTCGGCTTGTACATCGATGGTACTCTTGGGTGGCAAGTGCAGGTCTCCGATGTGTGTCGAAGGGTGACCGGTGCACTACGATCTCTTTATCGGTTAAAAAATTATCTCCCTACCAAAACCAAGACAATGCTTGTGCAGACTTTAATCTTCCCCATGATCGACTATGGTGATGTCTGTTATACCGACCTGAATGCAGATCTGCTCAATAAACTGGACCGACTTCTCAACAGTTGCATTCGATTCATATTCAATCTCTTCATCAATCAAAAAGAAAAAGATTCAGAATAGTTAGAGACATCCACAAATTTGTGCCGTTTGTGAGCTACCAAGGAAGCCGCATGCGCAGAAGTAACTAGAACCAAACTTCTTTATCTTCAACGTAGTCCTTGATTTTATAATATGCTTTTTTAATCAGAACACGTTTGATAATTTTTTTGAACTTTACATCGGTCAGCTTGTTGTAAGAGCGTATACTATTTATAATAAATAACTTGCTCGTTTTTGTTAATCTGTATTTCGGGATTACAATTTCATGTTTACTGCGGGTATTTTTATTATGGCAGTCGCTTTTAATTTTGTAAATCCCTCGATTTTTGCGGACATATAAAATACATTTAAAAAAATAGAGTGAAGGCAAAGTTAGTATGTCGATCTCTTTAAATTTCTCTCTGAGAGACTCGCGAGGACCCATGTCATAGATCGCGCGGACCGCCCTCTTTTGCAGAATGAAGATTGAGAATGAGAGTTGAGAGCTGATCCCCACAGCAGAATATAAAATAATAAATAATAATATAACCTCACGCCTTCCCACAAGGGTCCCCGAAGGGGTAGGCAGAGGTGTATAGGTAATACAGGTAATACCCACACACCCACTTTCCGCCAGAGGTATATTAGGTGCCATAGGACATAATACTGTGGAAATAAGCATAGTATACTATCCTAGCTGTGGCTACATCAGTTAAATGCTTTATTTTCCGTACTGCATACGCAGCTGAACTTAACCGACCGGAAAGTGTTCTAATGTGCGGGCCCCACTGCAATTTTGAGTCTTTAGTAATTCCTAGGAATACAGTTTCCGCTATAGCATCAAGTTTGTTGCAGTCAAGATTTAAATTCAGATCCCGTTGTGTTACATTTGGTAAAGAGAACTTAAGACATTTCGTTTTGTTTGGATTCAGTAAAACATTATTAGCTGCGAACCATTTCGAGAGAACAGTTAAACTTTCGTTAACATGCAAGACATTCGTATTTTTCCTATCTAATAATATCCTCACGCCTTCCCACAAGGGTCCCCGAAGGGGTAGGCAGAGGTGTATAGGTAATACCTACACACCCACTTTCCGCCAGAGGTATATTAGGTGCCAACGTGACAGATGGCGAGTCCATCGCCGTTACTCAAGCACGACTATACATACGCCTTTGAATCTCTTCTCAGACGCATGCAGGTTTCCTCTCGATGTTTTCCTTCACCGTAAAGCTCGTGGTGTGACTAATCACTGTACTTAAGTTCAGAAAAAACTCATTGGTACAGTCGGGATTCGAACTTGCGACCTTTGCGTCGCAGGCAACTGTTCGAACCACTCGGCCACCACGGCTTCGGCTTAGGTATTTTTCCTATCTATAATATATAATATAATAATATATCCTCACGCCTTCCCACAAGGGTCCCCGAAGGGGTAGGCAGAGGTGTATAGGTAATACCCACACACCCACTTTCCGCCAGAGGTATATTAGGTGCCAACGTGACAGATGGCGAGTCCATCGCCGTTACTCAAGCACGTCCATACATACGCCTTTGAATTTCTTCTCAGACGTATGCAGGTTTCCTCTCGATGTGTTCCTTCACCGTAAAGCTCGTGGTGTGACTAATCACTGTACTTAAGTTTTAGAAAAACTCATTGGTACAGTCGGGATTCGAACTTGCGACCTTTGCGTCGCAGGCAACTGCTCGAACCACTCGGCCACCACGGCTCTTTTTTTTTTTCCTATCTATTTTAAAAATTAGCGAGGTGTCATCAGCAAAGAGAATAATATCCGATAACTTGGCCATCATATAAGGGAGATCATTGATGTAAACAAGAAATAGGAAAGGACCGAGAATTGAACCTTGGGGTAAGCCCATCTTGACTGAAGACCCGGAGGACGTCGCCCCATTTACATTAACTTTTTGCTGTCTGTTTGATAAATATGAAAGAACAAGATCAGCAGCGAGTCCACGAATTCCGTAGTGGTGTAATTTGCAGATCAGTGTGTTGTGGTCGACGCAGTCGAACGCTTCCGAGAGATCACAGAAAATGCCAATGGCATCCTGGGACTTCTCCCAGGATTCCAAAATGGGAGTGACGAGTTTTACTCCCGCGTCCGTTGTCGACCTTCGCTTCGTGAAACCAAACTGTTGTAGTCAACATGCAGAATGCCGTTTGAGTTGAAATGATATTACATCTGGTCCAACATGATTTTTTCATAGATTTTACTCAATGCTGGAAGCACAGATATAGGTCTATAACTAGAGGGATCATTCTTACAACCCGATTAAAAAATTAGTACTACTTTACTATATTTAATTAGATCAGGAAACTCGCCACTGTCCAAGCATTGATTGAATATGTCTGCTAGGACAGGAGTAATTGATTCAATAATCTCCAAGAACCAAGGGAGGGAGGGCACAACGGTTAATTCCCGTTCAAATTCGGAGCAGCCCGACTGGTACCATTACCTCCGCCTTACAGAAGATCGCAGCTAAATGGCATTACCCTCGGGTGTGTCGTGTTCCTGTGGTGAGTAAGGTCGCCAGGCTCCAAGAGGAAGCGGTGTGTCGGCAGCACAGGACCAGTGGTGCAATTCCGCCGTGGTGGTGACCAGGCGCGGCATGTCAGTGCGGTTGTTAGGGAGACCCGGTGAAACGGCTGTCCGCTGGCCGCCCGCATATAGTAGGGGTCCCGAACCGAGGGATCACCTAATCTCCGCCCTGGGAGGCTGACCCGCACATGTGTGTAAAGTCCTTGGTGTGGTGGTCGTGCCGGAGTAGTAGACCGGAGTGGATATCTACGCGTGCCTTTACAGGTCCCATAGCGGTGACACAGACACAATTCGCCTATTTGAGCACCTGCAATCGACAAAGGACAAAGTACTTGAGCAGTACCCCTCCGCGGAGTTGGTGGTTTTAGGAGATTTTAACGCTCACCATGTTGAGTGGCTTGGTTCTCGGTCCACTGACTGCGCCCTCCCCGGCTGCTTACGAGCTTGCCCTGGCTTATGGCTTCTCGCAGCTGGTACAGGAACCAACCAGAATACCTGATATCGAGGGCCATACAAGCTCCTTACTGGACCTTCTGCTGACCACGCGACCGGACAGCTACTCCATCTCGGTGGGTGTGCCGCTTGGCACATCCGACCACTGTCTGGTCCGGACGCAAGTGCCGTGCGCAAAGACCGAAGTGCCCCGACCTCCCGGACCTGCCGGGCGACGAAAACAACTTGTTTACGTCCTTCCTTAATTGCTTCCTTTTGTCTATATTTCCTGCTAAGTGTTGTTGTTTCGCATGGCTTTCACACGGCAAGACCTCCAGAACCTTCCATCGTAACACTAGTTTTACGATGGAAGGTTCGTAAACAAGTGAAACGTAAACAAGTTGTTTTCGACGCCCGGCCATTGTTCTGCGGATGCATTCACACGGCAATTCAACGAACATCTTAATGGCGGTCTAGAGCCTTCCACTGATTTCTAGTATATCGTGCCGGTGCCATATATAAGGCGGTATCCGATGGGCACGGTTATTTAGTCTGAGTTAGTTTAGTGAGTGAGTTGAGTTAGTTAGTGAGTCAGTCTGAGTTAGAGTTAGTGAGTTGAGTTCAGTGCGAGCGATCACAAGTGTTTTATCGGTGACTATAGTGAGTGTTACAGTGTTAGCAGAAGTGTTTCAGTGTCTAGTGTTTACTGTGTTCTACTGTTACTGTGTTGTAGTGTACACAGAGTAGAAGTGTATCAATGTCTAGTGTTTACTGTGTTCTACTGTTACTGTGTTGTAGTGTACACAGAGTAGAAGTGTTTCAGTGTCTAGCGTTTACTGTGTTCTACTGTTTCTGTGTTGTAGTGTCCACAGAGTAGAAGTGTTTCAGTGCCTAGGGTTTACTGTGTTTTACTAGTACTGTGTTGTAGTGATCAGTGCTATAGTTATAGTGTACGGATTTATCGTACAAGTTTCCGGAATTATATTGTGTATAGAATAAAGTGTCGTTTAAGTGCATCAACCGGCTATCATTAAATTATCCCGAACCCCAGCTCGTAACAGTATGCCCTTCAACCTCTGCACATGCTACCTCACATAAGCGATCAATAGAGTAAGCAGTGATATCCTTTCTTTCCTTGTATTATCTGAGACAGCTATTACAAAATATCAAGGTACCACCACCCACTGTAGATCTGTTGAACGCGCTGGCAACTGAAAAATTATGTACATTAAACAACATCCTATCTGGTTTTAACCAAGTTTCACTAAAACATAAAATATCCATGTGGTATCTATCTACTAACATTTCCACGTCTAAAATTTTGCTGGAGAAGCGATTTATGTTCTGGTGATAAAGTAAAATATTATTATCTGTCTTCTCTTTTGTCGGCTCTAAAAGTTTAAAGAGTAATAAGAAATAAAGAATAAATAATATAAGCTAGGGGTAAACTCTTAAGATAAGCTAAGTGCACACTATGTTCCTTTAGATATAAGTACCACACCCTCCGTTCCTTCGACACTTCCATTCCTGACTCCATTGTGTTCACACTACTAGTTCCCTAAATTTGTAATAAGTCTTGTAAGGGTGGCTGATTGAAAGACCATAAGGCAAGCAAAGACATCTCATTCCTTTAAACTACTTGTGAAGGAACATTACCTAAATTCTCTGCAATAATTATAAATAAATATATTTTATCGACATATATATACATACATACATGTCGATACAAATATATATATATATATATATATATATCAATTTTATGTATTTAATTTCTTTTAATAATATGCCGTACACCTCCAACTACCAAATTAATTATCTAAATATTAATGTATTCCATCCAATGGTTGTCTGGAAGAGATCGCCGAGTGCGATAAGACCGCCAATTGTACTTTTTGCCTATGATGTACTATCTAAATTAAATATAGTGTATAATAAAGCATATATAAATAAATTTCTAATAGATCAGCGACTCAGAACACAGGTGATGGACACGAGGGTGTATAGGGGAGCTGACCTGGGAACGGACTAGTTATAACTAGGATAAGAGGTCTGTTCGCGGGCTGGCGATCCCGCGCTGGGGGTCCCTGTTCTGCAGTCGCAGACCGCATCAAAAGCTGGAGGCTTCAAGATGCGGCTATTAGAGACAGATATCAAGAAAGGGTATCTGAACAGCTAGCCTGTCCCCCGAAAGATGTGTTTGAGAGTGTCGATGTTTGTTGGCAGTTCCTTAAGTCCAGCATATTATGCGCCGCGAAAGAGGTTTGTGGCATTTCGAAAGGGCGGACAACCAAAAATGGCGATGGCTGGTGGGATGATGAAGTGAAAAAGAAGTTAAAAAGAAGAAAGATGCAAGGCAAGACATTTTGGCTATGTCCAGCTCAAGTGAGAGTATGAAAGAAAAGATGAAAGAAAAATACCGCCTGCAAAAAAATCGTACGAAAGAGATAATAGCTCAGAAGCGTGAGAGGTTCCAAATGACTAGACAAAAAACTGTCACATAATTTCAAGGACAATGCAAAACTTTTTTGGAGGGAAGTTAAGAAGTCCAGAAATTGTGTTACGGCTAGTAGTAGGATGAATGTGATTATTTCGAAGGACAATGACATACTGACTGATAAAACAGACGTCCTCAGGCGATGGAGTGAATTCTACAAAGATATATATGATGATGATGCCGCTGATCTACTCATAGAGCTGCCTCCAACATAATCTGTCGAGGATCCTATAGCGGATAAAATAAGTATGGGAGAGATTGTAAGTGCGATAAGAAGTCTGAAATGTGGAAAAGCTGCGGGAATAGATGGGATTACGGCTGAGATGATCAAGTACGGTGGACCAGCGGTCTGGGACGTTATCTATTTGCTATGCAATCTTTCTGGGAAAAGGGTGATGTTCCGGACGACTGGAGGCGAGCAGTCATCGTGCCTTTCTATAAAGGAAAGGGATCACGATTGGACTCAAACTGAACTTACAAAAAAAAGCCATCAGCTTGGTCAGCTTAGCTAGTAAAGTGTACACGAAGATCCTGACGATAAGAATGCAAGAGCGATCCGAAAGGTTTCTCTGGGAATCCCAAGGTGGATTTAGACCAGGAAGAGGATGTATAAATCAAACCTTCTCGCTTCGCGAAATCGCGGAAAAGTTTTTGGATATTAACCAAAGGGTTTTCTGCGCTTTCGTCGACTTGGAGAAGGCATTTGATAGAGTCGTACGAAAGGAACTCTGGGACGTGTTGCCTGGATATGGAGTGAGCAGTTCCCTACTGCATGCCGTGAAATCACTCTATAGTGATAGCGAGGCGTGCATTAGGGTTAACGATGAGATGTCACCCTGGTTTGATGTGAAGTCGAGGTCAAACATGGGTGTATCATGTCTGCCTGGCTGTTCATTATATATCTAGATAACAGTCTGAGAGCACTAAGAACGAACGGATGTGGAGTGAAAATGGGAACCTTAGTGGTCAACTGCCTACTATACGCCGATGACGCGGTTTTACTGGCGTCATCAGAGGGCGAACTGCAGTCACTAGTTACCATAATGAAAGTAGAATGTGAAAAGAAGGGGCTGCGACTAAACGCTGGCAAGACTAAGGTTCTGGTATTCGAAAGAGATGAACAAGTGACTGAGTGTGCTATATCGGTAAATGGGCAAATTCTAGAGCAAGTGAATGAATTTGTATATCTTGGAAGCATGTTCACACGAGATGGAAAGTATGAAAAAGATATTGAAAGAAGGATAACTGCCGGAAATAAGGTGAATGGAGCCATGTCGGCGTTGATGGGCAGTAAAAGTCTGAGCAAGAATGCTCGAGTTGCTGTCCACAACGCGATATTGGTATCTACCTTACTGTATGGCAGCGAATCCTGTGTATGTCAGAGGAAGTATGAAAATAGCTTGAATGCAGTCGAGATGCGATCTCTTCGAAAAATGTGCGGCGTAACGATATTAGATCGAATCAGTAATGAAGAGATTAAATATGAAATAAGGGAGGGAGGGCACAACGGTTAATTCCCGTTCAAATTCGGAGCAGCCCGACTGGTACCATTACCTCCCCCTTACAGAAGATCGCAGCTAAATGGCATTACCCTCGGGTGTGTCGTGTTCCTGTGGTGAGTAAGGTCGCCAGGCTCCAAGAGGAAGCAGTGTGTCGGCAGCACAGGACCAGTGGTGCAATTACGCCGTGGTGGTGACCAGGCGCGGCATACCGGTGCGGTTGTTAGGGAGACCCGGTGAAACGGCTGTCCGCTGGCCGCCCGCATATAGTAGGGGTCCCGAACCCAGGGATCACATAATCTCCGCCCTGGGAGGCTGACCCGCACATGGGTGTAAAGTCCTTGGTGTAGTGGTCGTGCCGGAGGAGGAGACCGGAGTGGACCCGGCCGCTGCATCAGGGGGGGATCGGGGGCCCTTCCGACTTCCGCTCCGGCAATTCGCACTACCTGTACATCACTGTGGCGGATTGAGACTGCGCTTTGTCCTCGTTGATGCCGACACAACGATTCCTCTTCTTCCTTTTCAGCACCCTTAAAAATCAATAATGGCCAAATACAAAAATAGTAGATTTTTCTCAGCGGCCTCCCCATCCACATTAAAAATGGACTTTTGCAACATCATGGGACTTCATTCTAACCTAAACGCAGTCCACCAACACCTTGAGACGACGCAGCCGACTCTGCTATTTCTGACGGAGACGCAGATATTCTGCCCCGATGATACATCGTACCTGAACTACCCCGGGTACAAGATGGAACACAATTTTTTACGCCGCGCCGGGTTATGTATGTACTTCCGGGAGGATATTTGCTGTCGACGTCTCCGCGGCCTTGAAGACAGAGACCTGTCAATTTTGTGGGTGCGCGTAGACTATGGTGGCAACACCCGAATCTACGCGTGCCTTTACAGGTCCCATAGCGGTGACACAGACACAGTTCGCCTATTTGAGCACCTGCAATCGACAACGGACAAAGTACTTGAGCAGTACCCCTCCGCGGAGTTGGTGGTTTTAGGAGATTTTAACGCTCACCATGTTGAGCGGCTTGGTTCTCGGTCCACTGACTGCGCGGGGAGGGCTGCTTACGAGCTTGCCCTGGCTTATGGCTTCTCGCAGCTGGTACAGGAACCAACCAGAATACCTGATATCGAGGGCCATACAAGCTCCTTACTGGACCTTCTGCTGACCACGCGACCGGACAGCTATTCCATCTCGGTGGGTGCGCCGCTTGGCACATCCGACCACCGTCTGGTCCGGACGCAAGTGCCGTGCGCAAAGGCCGAAGTGCCCCGACCTCCGGGGCGGCGGCGCATGTGGCACTACAAGGCAGCAGACTGGGATGGATTGCGTGAGTTTTACGCATCGTACCCGTGGAGGCAGATCTGCTTCGCATCAGAAGATCCAGACCCCTGAGCAGCAGCCGTCGCTGAGACGATACTGGCAGGAATGGAATGCTACATTCCAAACTCGCTAGTAGCTACAGGGGTAAAGAAACAGCCGTGGTTTAATAAGCCCTGCAAGGGAGCTAAATTATCCAAGCAAGCCTTGTATGAGGCGTGGACTACGGCTCGATCCAATCTGGACCCCAACATATCTGATGCAAAGCGGAAACTTAATGCTGCCTCGAGGCACTGTAAGCGAGCGATTGTCAGGGCGAAATTTGATTTCGTCAGCAGAATTGGTAAGAAACTCGCTAGCTACCCTTCTGGCAGCCGTGCTTTTTGGTCCCTTGCCAAGGCTGCTGAGGGAAACTTTTGCCAGTCGTCCCTACCACCACTCCGTAAGCCGGATGGTAACTTGGCCCACAGTGCCAAAGAGAAAGCGGATCTATTGGGCTCTCTCTTTGCCTCGAACTCGACTATGGATGACGGAGGCGCCACACCGCCAACTATCTTGCGGTGTGAGAACTCTATGCCGGAGATAAGCATAACCCAACGGGAGGTCCGGCGGGAGATGCTGTCTCTGGACGTCCATAAGTCGAGCGGGCCAGACGGTATTCCGGCAGTGGTGCTTAAGCAGTGTGCTCCTGAATTGTGTCCTGTTTTGACGCGCCTATTCGCGCTTTCCTACTCCACCCAAAAAGTCCCAACTTCGTGGAAGACCGCCCACGTGCACCCAGTGCCCAAAAAGGGCGATAGATCAGACCCATCAAATTACAGGCCGATCGCCATCACCTCCCTCCTCTCTAAAATTATGGAGCGAGTGATTAACACGCAACTCCTGCGATATCTAGAGGGTCACGGTTTGTTGAGTGACCAACAGTATGGCTTCCGCCACAATCGCTCAACGGGTGACCTTCTAGTATATCTCACGCACCGTTGGTCACTCGCCATTGAGAGTCAAGGTGAGGCATTAGCTGTTAGCTTGGATGTGGCGAAAGCGTTCGATCGGGTCTGGCATCGCGGTCTTCTATCGAAGCTTCCATCCTACGGACTGCAAGAGGGATTATGCAAATGGGTCACCAGCTTTCTGTCCAGCAGATGCATAAGAGCCGTCGTTGACGGTAGCTGCTCCGAAAGCATGGACATTATTCTAGTATATCTCACGCACCGTTGGTCACTCGCCATTGAGAGAGTATATCTCACGCACCGTTGGTCACTCGCCATTGAGAGTCAAGGTGAGGCATTAGCTGTTAGCTTGGATGTGGCGAAAGCGTTCGATCGGGTCTGGCATCGCGGTCTTCTATCGAAGCTTCCATCCTACGGACTGCAAGAGGGATTATGCAAATGGGTCACCAGCTTTCTGTCCAGCAGATGCATAAGAGCCGTCGTTGACGGTAGCTGCTCCGAAAGCATGGACATTAATGCTGGAGTCCCGCAAGGCTCTGTGTTGTCCCCGACTCTGTTTCTTCTGCATATTAATGATATGCTTTCTATTGAAGGCATTCATTGCTATGCAGACGACAGCACTGGGGACACTTACTACACGGGCCGTGCTAATCTCCCTCGTTCCACTGTGGAGGAAAGTCGCGAACGACTTGTATCTGAAATCGAGAGTACACTTCGCAGTGTCTCCGATTGGGGTCGACTAAACCTAGTCCACTTCAACCCCACTAAGACACAAGTGTGCGCGTTCACTGCTAAAAAAACTCCATTCGCTGTGGCTCCACAATTCCAGAACACTCCCCTGAACATCTCGGAGAGCATTAGGATCCTTGGGGTCGATATTTCTAGCGACGTTCAGTTCCGTGGTCATTTAGAGGACAAGGCTAAGCTGGCGTCGAGGAAGCTCGGTGTGCTCAACAGAGCTAAGCAGTACTTCACATCTTCACAAAGGCCGCAACTTTATAAGTCGCAAGTTCGGCCACATATGGAGTACTGCTGCCACCTGTGGGCTGGAGCCCCTGGATACCAGCTAGGGCCTTTTGACGCGGTTCAGAAACGCGCCGCTAGAATTGTCGATGATCCTTTGCTCACAAGCGGCTTGGAATCACTAAGTCTGAGGAGACTTTGCCTCCCTGTGTGTGTTCTACCGCTTGTATAACGGGGAGTGTTCAGCAGAATTGTTCGACATGATGCCCACTTCCACCTTCTACCACCGCACCTCTCGCCATCGACGGGGAATTCATCCCCATACCTGGGAACCACAAAGGTCTCGCACTGTGCGCTTCCAAAGGAGTTTTATTCCGCGAACGCTCAGGCTGTGGAATGAGCTCCCCGTTGAGGTTTTCCCTGGAGAGTACAGCATGGAGTTCTTCAAGAAGGGTGTGAAAAGATTCCCGCAGGGTCGGCAACGCGCGAGTGATACCCCTGGTGTTGCAAGCGTCCATAGGCGGCGGTAACCGCTTACCATCAGGCGGACCGCATGCTTGTTTGCCACCCAAGTGGTATAAAAAAAAAAAAAAAAAAAATTCGCAAATCAACCGGCGTGAATGAGGGCGTGATTGTAAAGATGAAGAAAGGCATGTTACGTTGGTTTGGACACATAGAAAGGATGAGTGAAGAAAGATTGACGAAACAGATATACAAAGCAAAGTGTGTGCAAGAAGAGGCAGAGGAAGGCCACGTTCCAACTACCTGGATCAAATAGATCGGACTCTGAAGGACGGGAACGTTAAGAGTACTCGAAACCGACGAGCATGTATGAAGAGACTGATGAATGTGGACGAAGCGAAAGAGGTATGTAAGTCTAGAGAGAACTGGCGCTCTATACTCTCTGCCTATCCCGTTAGGGACTTGGCGTGATGATATGTATGTATAAATAGTGAGTTGAGTTGAGTGAACTGCTGCAGCGGGTGGAAAGCGTGAGCAAAGACTATGGTCTTCACATCAATAGGTCGAAGACAAAGCTGATGTTCATTGATAGGGCGGGAACCATGCAACGAACGCACGAGCTACGGGATGTGAATATCGTACACGAGTTTGTGTATCTCGGAGCGTTGATATGCGATGATGGTGACTGCGATAAGGAAGTTGTTCGCAGAGCCCAGATGGCAAAATCAGCCGTAAAGCGGCTAGAGAAGGTTTGGAGAAACAGAGGCATAACCCGCAACACTAAGGTCAAACTTATGCGCACCCTTATCTTCTCTATTTTTCTATACGCCGCAGAGACTTGGACACTCAAAGCCCGCACTCGGTCCCGGATAGATGCGTTTGAAATGTGGTGCTGGCGGAAATGCTGGGAATATCATGGACAGCACACCGCACCAACGCATCTATCCTTAAAGAATTAAACATCCAAACTCGGCTCTCCACAAAATGCCTCCAGATACTACTTCAGTACTTCGGACACGTGGCTAGAAGAGATCCAGACAATCTGGAAAAACTTATTGTTGTTGGTCACGTGGAAGGAAAAAGGAGTAGAGGAAGATCTCCAACCAGGTGGACCGACGCCGTCAAAAATACCACCAAACGAGACATACCAACTGCCATCAGACACGCAGAGTGCCGCAGCTCTTGGAGAGTCCTAGTCCAGCAGGCCACTCATGGTGGTCACGACCCTCAGACATGAGGAATCGATGAAGAAGAAGAAGAAGAAGAATCTTAAAAGATAGACATATGCTATTGCGGACTTTTTTTTAGAACTTTTAAAGAGGAACTATTCTCTCGTACATGATATTTGTGTAACTTAAACCGTTTACGCAGCGCACGCAACGGAAGCTCTCAAAAAGGAATATTTATTCCCGTTCTAGCAACATTATTCATTTATGCTTCGCTCCTATTGGTCGTAGCGTGATATTATATAGCCTAAAGCCTTCCTAGAGAAATTGACTATCCAACACAAAAATAAATTTTCAATTCCAACCAGTACTTCTTGAGATTAGCGCGTTCCAACAAACAAACTCATCAGCTTTATAATATTAGTATAGATAAAAAAGGTTATAGAGAGTTAATCTTAAAAGATAGACATAAGCTGAGTTAGCGAGCCGCAACCCTAGGAATACGCAGACGCAGCACAGCGGCGCAACTGACACCTTAGCTTATGTTTTACTTTAGGTTTAGTAATTATGTTTTACATTATATTCAGTCCAATTTTAGTTGCCAAACAGTAAACATCCTTTTGTAACAAATAAATATTTTTTTAATTGAAATACCGATCGCCGTAACGTAACTGGCGCAGTCGGTAGGATCGCGACACTCTCGTATAGAATAAAACTCTTCTTACGATTGAGTGACGGTTCTCAAATCGTTCCATCGCGATCTTATAGAACCACGACGCGCGATCGGTCTTCATTAACAAGGACTCGTCAGGAAATGCAGAAAATACTGGGGTGAGTACTCTCGCTGTTATCCAAGTTTTCCTACTCTATTTCCTGTCCATTTTGTTTTATCCATATTTCTATTGTGTGTATGTCTATAGGCTTGAATCGCATTAGACATTTCCTATTTTGTGTATACTTATAATAACTCTATTTGTTATCCAAATAATAAATTAGCCGTGCGCTTGTCCGATAACTAAACTCGTTAGAGACATCCGACACGTTGAATGCGCTCTGACGTCATTCCATTGTCTTATTGCATCTAATAACTAGAATTGTAATATTATAACAATGTCCTTGAAAGATTGCGATTCACACTTTAAGCTTATCGCGGACTTAATGCCGCGTTATGATGGGAATATTAGATTATTGAATTATTACATACGCGAAGTTGAAAATATTCTAAACCTTTTACCAAGTGATGCAGACCGCGTGCATCCAGCCCTTATGTGTCTTATTAAAAGTAGACTCAGTGGCACAGCCATTGACGCGTTAGCATATGAGGATCATTTAAACACATGGGAATCTATTAGGAATGCCCTCATTAGACGACTACGCGAACCGCGTAACGAGATACAGGTGATGCAAGAACTTACACGCACTCGCCGCACTAAGCACGAGGACGCTGAATCCTTCGGGAAACGGCTTAGGGAATTACTTGACACCTTGCTATCTATAGGCGAACATAATAACAAAACTTACTATGAGAAAATGGCCATAGAGCAATATATAAATCAACTTGATTTTCACGTTACCCTAGGAGTAAGGATAGCTAGACCAGAGACATTAGAACTGGCGAAAACAGCAGCTAGACAGGAGGAGGCTAGGCTTGCATATAATCGAGCTACAAATTTTAATATGCCATCATCATCGCAAGCTAAGCCGAAAGAGTTAGCGAAGTACAACTCAAATACAACGAACATACCACCCTATCGTCATTTCCATAACACATATATTCCAGCTCAAATGTCGCATGCCCCATTTAGCTTTAACAATAGACAGCCAGAGCAACAGCAACAGTGGGTACAGCCGGCACTACCCTGGAAAAATCGACCAACATCAGCGGACAGAAGCGGTAATTTCAGGAATCAACCGAACATACCAAGACAACAGGTAAATCCTCCTCAAAGGTCTTCGGACGTTACCATGAGATCGGTAGACAATCCAGCGAGACCACAGTTTGTTCCTGAGGAGCTGTTCTACACCCCTAGCCAGCAGATGAGTAACCAGGCGCAGCCATGCGCTGACGAAGGTGAGTATTATATTGAACAACTATCAGATAACGCCGCCTTCGAACCAGATATGTACGGCAACGATCAAGAACCAAACCAGGATTTTTCCCCTGGAGGACCATCGCAACGACCCGAATTAGTGGAAATAAACCTTCAGGACAAAGACCATCTTCCATACATTGAGCTTCCTGAATTTCAAGGTAGGTTCTTAGTAGACACAGGAGCAAGTCGCTCAACTATTTCACCCGATGTTATTAGAGGCACTGTTTTCGAACAATGTGTTAAATACGATCCATTTGAAATATCTACAGCACACAGCGTTTCGCGTCACAACTATGTGGTATATCTACCATTGCCACCCGCATTTAATACCGAATACCAAATTAATTAAAGTACAAAGGATTAATCGGTTTTGATTTGCTACGAAAATTAAAAAGTAATATTGATTTAAATAACAACTCGCTACGCACCGCTACAGCGGACATACCTATCTATTTTAACCACCCCTTCCAAAGAATCAAAGTTGAACCTAGATGTGAAAAATTTGTAACATTTAAAACACATTATATAGACGGACAGTATTTACACGAGGATTTTTATTGGTCTGACGGCTTAAAGTCACCCGCGGCCATCGTGAATGTGAAAGAGGGAACGTTTCGAACATCCGTTATTAATTTCGATAACGACAAGAAATATATCTCTAATAAAGCCCCGATTCACTTAGAACATCTCCCCAGTAAGTTAAATGATGATATCACCTGTGAATTAAATCACATACAAGGAAAGATAGACACTGACCGCGAATTACGCAACAATTTAAAGAAAATTCGGACGGAACACATGAACGATGAGGAAAAACGCGAGATTAATAGATTGTGTTTTCAGTATAGGAATTTATTCTACTCGGAAAATATACCGCTAACTTTCACGCACGCAGTTAAATACCAACTTAGACTGACAGACGAGACATCGATTTTTGTTAGAAGTTATAGACAAGCTCCACAACAACGAAAAGAGATCCAGAGCCAAGTCGATGACTTGCTCAAACAGGGGATAATTAGAGAAAGCATTTCCCCATGGTCATGCCCGGTCCATATCGTTCCTAAAAAACCAGACTCGTCGGGAAAAGTTAAATGGAGACTTGTAATAGACTATAGACGTTTGAACGATCGTATAGTAGAAGACAAGTACCCCCTACCAACCATCCATGATATACTAGATAGACTAGGACGTGCTCAGTACTTTACAACGCTAGACTTAGCCAGCGGATACCATCAAGTCGAAATGCACCCCAACGATACTGAAAAAACCGCATTCACTACCGAAAGAGGACATTACGAGTTTTTGCGAATGCCCTTCGGCTTAAAAAATGTCCCAAGTACTTTTCAACGTTTAATGGACCATATTATTAGAGGCATAGATAATGTATATACGTACCTAGATGACGTAATTATTGTTTCTACGTCACTGCAGGAGCACACAGAAAAACTGAAGCAAGTCTTCGAGCGGTTCCAAACACATAATCTAAAAATCAAGTTAGAAAAGTCTGAATTCCTTCAGAAACACGTCTTATTTTTAGGGCACGAACTGACTGACCAAGGACTTAAACCGAACCAGGATAAAATTAAAGCTGTCATAAATCAAAATCAAAATCAAAATCAAAATCTTTTTATTTCACATAGGCCCAGGTGGGCACTTATAAAACGTCGAAAAAGAAGCACGGTTCGGGTTGGTCGCTTCCATGGAGAAGAACCGGCAAGAAACTCCATGGTTACTCTTTTCAAATCATTAGGCATATACAACAATAATATTTTTCGTTACAGCAATAGTACCCAAGTATGGGGGAACAACGTAGGCCCGACAATAGGTCGCTGCTTACTATACAAAGTATACATAAAACAAGATAATTATAACAATGTTAGCAAGATCTAGGAATCTACAAAGCCTACAATGTTCTCACATTCACAAATTAGACAAATTAAACAAGTGACACAAATATTGTCATCAGCACTGTAACTAATTCTGGTCAAGATATGGAATAAATTAAAATAAAAAAAAGTAAAATTATTATTGTAAAAAAAAACCTCGAAATGAGAAAAGAAAAGATTCAGAATAGTTAGAGACATCCACAAATTTGTGCCGTTTATGAGCTACCAAGGAAGCCGCATGCGCAGAAGGAACTAGAGCCAAACTTCTTTATCTTCAACGTAGTCCTTGATTTTATAATATGCTTTTTTAATCAGAACACATAAATTTTCCGTTACCAAGAACCCACAAAGAAATAAAGTCTTCTAGGTCTTGTAGGGTATTATAGAAAGTTCATCAAGGATTTCGCGAAACTTACCAAGCCGATTACATTTTGCCTTAAGAAAAACAAGAAAGTAGTGCATTCCCCAGAATTTTTAGAAGCTTTTAATAAGTGAAAACAAATTTTAACAAACGCTCCAATTTTGATATACCCCAATTTCGAGGAAACTTTCATAGTAACAACTGATGCATCCGATGTGGCGTTAGGCGCGGTTTTATCCCAAGGAAATGTAGGGTCGGATATACCAGTCGCGTATGCATCCCGAACCTTATCTGAAACAGAATCGCGATACTCTACTATAGAAAAAGAGTTACTTGCAATCATATGGGCCGTAAAATACTTCCGCCCATACCTCTATGGTAGAAAGTTCATTATATATACAGACCATAGGCCCCTTACATGGCTTATGTCCCCCAAAGACCCAAACTCTAAGCTTACTAGATGGCGACTTAAATTAGCCGAATACAATTACAAAGTTGTTTATAAAAAGGGACGCCAAAACACCAATGCTGACGCCCTTTCCCGCGCGAAAATTTTTCATAATAGTGTAGACTCATTGGCTAACAGCCAATGAGTCTACACTATTATGAAAAATTTTAGAAACTTAGATGAAAATAATGAAAGTGACATAATAGACATAATCTTTGATAACACACGAAGAGTATCCGAAAGAGTAGCAGAAGCTGTTAATAACGCCGCAGCAGACTTTGACCCTGCAGAGGTCCTCGGACCAATAGCTAGCACTGCACCAATAAGCATAAATGAGCCATCTGCCGATACTGTAGCAATGAGTTTAACGGAACCTATAGATAGTAATATACTAGAATCTCAAGCTGATTGTGTATCGGATAGCATGAGCGTAGTGACAGAAAACCCAGAACAGTTAATTTCTACAAACCACACTCAGACCGATAGCGAGAATAACGGAATTCCTATTATACCAGACGCGATCGATAGACAACTCAAACAATTTCATGTACGATCCACCCCAGGTTCTACATTCAGAGTAAACGACAGGTCCACAAATTCACGTGTTATAAAAACATCTTTAATAACAGTTATTAAAGTATCACGAACATTATATCACGTTGTGGTATAAAAACATCTTTAATAACAGTTATTAAAGATGTTTTTATACCAGTCAATAATACGGAAGCGGAAATAATTAAATTCCTCAAAGAACATACCATAGCAGATCGTACTTTTCATTGTTATTTTTATGATGAAAGTTTATATTTAGCCTTTTCAAGAGTATATACAACTGTTTTTAACAATAGAGGCCCTAAGCTCTTTAAGTGTACTTCTCGCGTAACATTCGTACAGAATAAAACCGAGCAGCAGGAAATTATTAAGAAATATCACGAAGGAAAAACAATGCATCGTGGTATTCAAGAGACCTACAAACAGGTTCACCGTAACTACCATTGGCCCCATATGTTATTGACGATCCAAAGGTACATAAACCAATGTGATGTATGCTTAAAAACTAAATACGAGCGGAATCCACTACGACCTCCATTAGCACTCACAGATACTCCCCAAAAACCCATGGAACATAATGTTCATGGATTTGTACTCCACGGGTGGAGGAACCTTCCTCACTATCATTGACAACTTTTCAAAATATGCCCAGGCAATCCCATTAAGCGCATGTAGTAGCGTTCATGTTGCCGAGGCACTCCTACAAGCTTTGTCCATTATTGGTCTTCCCCATAAAATAACCACCGATTCAGATAGTAAGTTTGACAACGATGTTATTAAAGAAATTTGTGCATTGCACAATATTAACATACACTTTACTACCCCTTACAACCCTAATTCTAACTCGCCCGTAGAACGACTTGGTTTTTCCTCTGTGGCAACACTAGCGATCAGATGTGCTAATTTCAATTCCCATATATTTTTATTGTTTAATTGTAATCTAAACTTAATTCTAACTAATGTATTAGCTTTTAGTTACACTTAGATATAACTGATATTGATTGAAAGTGTATATTTTGTGCGAAACGTTGAATTTAATTTGTATACAGTTTGGCAGTTCGAACAAAAGCCGGTAACAATAGTTTTAAAAACTCGTGAATCATTGCCATCGCTTTCCAGGTAAGCTTTATCTCTTATACAGATTTATTTAAAGGTGTTCGAATATATTCCGAGGTTTTAGTTTGCTTTTTATTATTTAACACAGCTTCAATAGTTGTCCACACAATCTTTCCGTGTTGTCTGATTTTATACCCTCACAAATAAAAATAAAAATGATGACCAGAAGGGCTACTGCACGTCAGGAGGATAATAAACTCCAGCTGACGCTGCTAGAATTAAAGAAGAGTAAAGATTTGTGTGACCAACTTATACAGGAAAGAGATGACAATGAGAAGGAAGTACTAAATATTCTAGAATGTAATAAAAAGCTTAAACGTGAATTGGCAGAGCTGCATACCAGCTATGTAGATGCCATATCACAAAGGGATCAGCTTCAGGAAGTAGTGAATGGGTTTGGCCAGTGCGGAGAGGAGTTCGAGAACACTTTGAGGCACATCACCGAGCTAGAACACGAGCTTGGTGATGCAAACAATACAATAGCCTCCTTGGAGCTATCACACCAGCAACCATAGATATAGGATGTACAAGATACACATAGGCGGCTTGGAGACATGACAAAAAAAAAATGTACATGTGTTGGTGAATGTTTATGTGTGAGTTAAAAATAGTATTGTCCACGATAAAATTACACATTATCGATTCTTTCAGCTGGCAGGCCTTTTTGTACAGAAAGCAATAACGTCAATCATCGTGCCGTGTTAAGCAGAACTAATGTACATGTCATAATTATTGTATTTGTATAATGTCATAGACCGAGGAGCGGAGAAATGTTTTCAATAACCAATCAGATTTCATTTTCCAATATTGAATGAACGGAGACTGAAATCTGATTAGTTATTCAAAACCTCGGCATCGCTCCTCTCAGCTTTGGTGGAAACCGGGTCTAACACGGTAGACCGGGTCCTCAATCAGGCTTTTAAGAATTGAAATTTTATTTTTAAATACTAATGAATAATATAGTTAATAAAAACACATTGAATGATTTTATTTATTGCCACTTTGAATTATATTAACACTTTGAATGATTTTATTTATTGCCCTCGGAATATTACAGTTTTGTTCAAGTGTGTTCGTAATGTTTCCCTATCAAATTTTAACAATTTGCTCTCATGCTTTAATTGGAGATCAAAATAAGCTTCAATTATAGTTTTCATAAGAAGATATCTATGACTGTCTAAGGGGTCTTGATCTAAAACATGATTTTGTAAATTATGAAACAGCGATTGAACATTACGTAAAACTTTTAACACACATTTAGCAAAAATAATATGCGTCATCATTTTATTCTTCATGTTTTCTCTGAAAAATCTCTCAGCATTACAACATAGTGTAATAACATGTTTTCTTTGTATGAAACATTTGCCGTCAAAATGTTTGCTACAGATAGTGGGAGTTCGCACTAGGAGTCCAATCTGGTCTGTTTAAAGTCCGCATCCATTTTTCAAGCAAAGCTGAATTGCGTGGAAACCTAGAAAAAAAGAGTACATAATGTGAATAATATGCTATTTCAACATAATTTGACTAAATAACTTGGATTTGTGTCATGATATCGCTAAAAAAAATTACAAGTTTTTATCGATACTCGTGACCTCACGACCTTTGTCAAGCACTAGCATAACCAAACTATTTTCTTTTTACACATTTTTTTCGCTAATTCTGTTTGAAATCACGAAATATATCTAAATACATAAATGGAAAACAAAATACTATTGATAAAATCTCTTTCTGAGCTGATTACTAGCCGAAATTTCGCATAATTTGGATTGAAAAATTCCAATGACAAAATCGTATTTACCTGTGAAAAGTGTATTTATCCGGATTATTTCTTCTTGTAACTACACATCCAGGTACAGAACACGATACCATAATCGTAAAATGTAAATATTCTTAATAAAATCGAAAGATCTGCACAAAAATGCACAAATTTCACCGCCACGTAGAACGCACTGGGACGCTATGGCCTCTTACTCGCGAAAACAATGACATACCGGTACTTCATTCGCTGTCTCTTTTCGTCTCGGGTGGTTTGAACTTGATTAGGATTTCTCGCTCCCACGCTTCATGCATCTTTTTAGCGTAGCGAAAAAAATCCCAAATCTATGCCAGCAACAACAAGACACAAGGACCCAGACACTGTACACTGAGCTGATTCCTAGTAGCAAACCCTTATCCAAAAATAAATTTAAAAAATACATTAAAGTAAGAAGATTCATTAAGAAAACTAAGAATCTCTTGAAAACTAATTATAAAGCTATTGCATTTTGCAAAAAGCATAATAAAATTTTCCATAAGCTAAATTTAACTAAATTAAAATTAGAAAATAATCATTTAAAGTATGAAGCTGACATTCAGTATCTTGAATCCGAGATCACTGCACTTACTTCATCGCTGCATCAAGTAACAAAGAAATACAACAGCTCACGCATTGAAATTCAGGAGCACATACTTGCACTAAGTGAGGTGGTTGACATGTCAAAATATAACCATGACCGCTTTATTTCTCTGTCTAATAAATGTGACTGTGGGTCTGACCTGCAACCATCCCATGTGCCTCATGTGCCTCTGTCAGAGCCAATGCTGAATGACAGCTCCACAAAGCTTAGTACTTCCAAAAACTGGCCAACACAAGATATAACACTGTATAGTGATGAGTTGGGGAAGGATATGGGGTTGCGCTTATCACACAGTACTTGCCAAGCCTTAAACCACTGTGTGCCTGGTGCAGATTATAAACACCTTGTCTCTGAGGTGCTGAGTGATCGGTGTAGTTCCTGTCCTACCATAGCTATTATGTGTGGGCGAAGGGGAAATATGAATAAGGATGAGATGACCAAACTAATTGACTCGCTAAGTTGTCTTAGTGTAAAACACATTATTTTATTTGCATTTCCCTATAGCACAGGTTTGTCACAGAGGGAAAATTCAACCAGATATCGATTAAATTGCTGCATGCAGATTATAAGCAATTATGATAATAAATTTTCATTCATTGACTTGAATAATAATAATAATTCAATAATTTCACATTATAATTTGATAAATGAAAGATATCATCTTTCCATGTTGCCAATCTCAATGTTGCCAGTTTTCAGCAAAATTTTTGAAAAAGTTTTACTCAACCAGATGTTAGCCTTTTTTAACAAACATGAGTTGATGCATACTAAACAATACGGATTCACAAAGGGTCGCTCGACTACTGATGCAGGCGTCGAGCTTATCAGAAAAATTTTGGAGGCTTGGGAGGATTCAAAGGATGCTTTAGGTGTTTTTTGTGACCTATCCAAAGCCTTCGATTGTGTGCATCACGAAACATTGATCAGGAAGTTAGACCACTATGGTATAAGGAATTTAGCTCTTAACCTTATATCATCCTACTTAAGTAAAAGAGTACAAAAAGTGTGTATACGTGGGGAAATATCTCCGGGGTGCCCAGTAGCTATGGGCGTTCCACAGGGTTCGATTCTCGGTCCATTTCTTTTTCTTATCTATATCAATGACCTATCTCACCTGGTAAATGATAAATATGATATTGTATTATTTGCTGATGATACTTCTTTACTATTTAAGATAGACCGACAGAAACATGACTTTGACGATGTAAATAATGCTCTCTCTGACGTGGTTTATTGGTTTAGTGCCAATAATTTGGTACTTAATGCTAGGAAAACGAAATGTATTAAATTTACAATGCCTAATGTGAAAAAGGTTTTAACTACCCCTATACTTATAAATACCGAGGAGTTAAACCTAGTGGATTCAACAGTCTTCCTTGGAGTCACATTGGATCACAGATTGCAATGGGGCCCCCACATTAATGGATTGGCGAATAGACTCAGCTCTGCAGCATTCGCGGTAAGAAAAATCAGACACTTGACTGATATCAACACAGCCCGTTTAGTTTATTTCGGCTATTTTCATAGTGTCATGTCTTACAGCATTCTTTTATGGGGTAATCCTGCAGACATTGGATCTATTTTTGTGCTGCAGAAGCGGGCTATTCGTGCAATTTATAGCCTTAGACCTCGTGATTCTCTCAGAGAATTATTCAAAGAAATTGACATATTGACCGTGCCATGTCAATATATATTACAAAATGTGTTTTATATTAGAAAGAACATTGTAAAATATAAGAAAAATAGCGACTTGCATACATTGAATACACGTAATAAAGATAAACTCCATGTACCTTCAGCTAGATTGCATAAAACTAGCAACTCATTTGTTGGGCAAGGTATACGCTTTTTTAATAAGCTACCGCAGAAAATAATTGAATTACCTTTTGTAGAGTTTAAAGCTGTCATTAAAAGTAAATTAATACAAAAAGCTTATTATACAATATCAGATTATTTGAATGATGGCCATACATGGCAATGAATTGCTCCTCTTATACAGAGTTTATATGTTATTTAATCTTTTTCTACCCCTACGTAAAAGGGAACAAATGTTAAAAGAGAAAACCGGGGAGTTTGTTTCGCCGTTTCTTCTCCTAGCGGGTATTTTTCTTGGATACGGTGGTAACTTTACTTTTTGTTACGTATATGACGTTCAATAAGTGTTCCTTGTGTCCCTTACGTTGAATAAAATATTTTGATTTTGATTTTGACTACACTCCACATTAGGTGAGATTATACGCATACAGAGAATGACTAACAAAGACGACCCAATACAGTCTATTATGAGATACGCAATTATAGCATACAATAACGCAATACACTCCGCGACAGGTTATACTCCACATGAACTGTTGTTTGGTCACACAGCATCTCGAAACCCCTTAGAAATGTTTTACCCTAAAGAATTTTACCAGGATTACGTTCTCAAGCACCGTACTTATGCAGAGGCAGTGCAAGAGTGTGTTGCAGCATTCATGTCTGGGAATAAAGAACAGGTAATTGAGAGGCGAAATAGAGATGCCGAGAAAATATCATTCAAGGTAGGTAAAACTGTGTATAAACAGGTGGCGAAAACAGCACGGAACGACAAAACACAGCCGGTATTCAAAGGACCATATAAGGTAATACATCTACACCCAAATAACGTTGCCGAAATCATAGGAAACCACCCAAATTCGAAGTCAATTAGAGTCCACTTCAAGCTATTACGTAGGCCTCATCTTGTTCCAGGATCCTCGCCGCAGGAGGTGCTCTACGCAACCGCAAACATAATATTAGATCCCATAAGTAATGACAACGGCATTCTATTACTAAAACAGGGCCAGTTAATAAGACAAATAGACTATTTCAGCTTAGCTTTTGTGTATAACATCACCAATATAAAGATTGCAACAAGCAAAGTAATGGCATTATATGCAAGCACTAAAAATGCTGAAACCTCCTTGACATCTGGTAATAGATTTAAGCCCTATGAGGACCAAATACTTTACACTCTAGGTCTAATTAATAAGAAACTATCATTTTTAGCCCCACCAGTTAGAGTTAAGCGTGGAATAATAAACGGTTTAGGATCTGTAGTTAAAGCTATAACAGGAAATTTAGACCATGAAGATGCTGTTAAGTTCGAGAAAGAAATCTCCGATATAAACAACAAGTTTATTAAAGTACAAAATTCCCAAAAGAAATCTTTAACTTTAGCAGAAAGCACAATTAATGAATTTGGTAGTCAGATAAGTAGATTGAACGAAAATCAGAAGAATTTAGGGAATTTACTGCAGAATTAATATTCTGCAGTAAATTACGCAGAACTCCAACGAAGTTATAGACAGCTTACATTTTCTAGATATATTGATTTAAGTTTACAAATAATTTTGGAAAAGTTAATGTCATTAGAAGACGCCGTAAGTTTTGCTCAACTAGATGCCATGCATCCCAGCATTATTAGCCCGCAAAATCTTATAACAGAATTAGTAAATTTACATAACGTATATTCAATAAACCCGGTAGCAGATATAAGTATTATGAACATACATAAAATAGAGAAATCTATTGGGGTTAAGGTATATAGTACACCACACTAAATAAACTTCATATTAGAAATCCCATCTGTCGATTCAAAGATATATGACCTCATACACCTATACTCCATCCCTGACCATAATGACCTTACAATAATCCCAAAATCCAAATACCTTGCACTTGGTAGCGATGAGTACGCGCACATTCAGGAGGAAGACTGCCAATCAATCACCGAGTATACGCGTTTATGCAAATCACTGGAAATTAGAAGAATGGAAACTAATGAAGACTGCATCGTGTCCCTGGTACAACAACAGAAAGCCAACTGCACGTACGCAAAGATGCACCTGAAGAAAGGAAAAATACAGAAGGTCCGAGATAACAGCAGGATACTGATCCTACAGGAAGATGAAGTAATCAAGACCCAATGCAATACTAAAACGGAATACAGAAGAGCGAAGGGAGTCATAGCTACACTGACTGGAGATTGCCAGATGAATGTCTTAAATACAACGTTACAAACCCACCTAAGAACGGTATACAACGATGAAATCATCCCCCTCCCCGAGACACAGCAGACCACCGCAGAACACATAAAACTCGAAGTACACCTGGAAGACATCCCCCTGGACAACATCCATGAATTGGTTAACAGAGCCAAAGAGATATCCCTGCAAAGTGAAGACAACTGGACAACCCCAATGCTAACCCCTAGTTGGATAATGTTAATACTGTACGTGTTGTTGATTGGAGCCATCGCCTGGAAACTATATAAGTGGAAAACTACACAGAAGCTCCCGATGGAGACCAAGGGTAGCGAGGACGCGACAAGAAGCTCCAATTCTCGCTTCTATCTTAAGGAGGGAGGAGTTAGCGAGCCGCAACCCTAGGAATACGCAGACGCAGCACAGCGGCGCAACTGACACCTTAGCTTATGTTTTACTTTAGGTTTAGTAATTATGTTTTACATTATTTTTTATTTTTATTTTTTTATTTTTATTTATTTTCATCTCACTTACTACTATTTTTACAGGAATTACAGGATGCACATCGGAGGATCTCAAAAAAAACCGTTTAGATTTTTTAAGTGTTTATTTCACTTCCACAAAATGTACTTAATTCTACGACACTTATTATACGATTACTTAGTTACTAAGGGGTGTCCGATTGGTCCGATATTAGGAAGACAAAAGGCACATACAATTACTTAGTTACTAAGGGGTGTCCGATTGGTCCGAGGTTAGGAAGGACAAAAGGCGCCGCGCTTCGTGGGTGATCGAATTTATAATGTCCCATCCCTCATTGCACAATCACCGTCAGGTGTGCATATGTACGGTGGGTGTCCGGATATGTAACACCTCACCCCCTAGATGAGCAACTATTTGCCAATGTTTTTAATTTACGTTCTTCGTCATTAATCTTGGCCAGTTCCTGAAGGGAGATGTTTTTATCTAGTTTAAGCTGGCCCAGTTTCTCATGAAACTGGGACCACTTTGTTTTTTTTACTGTTGTAGAGCCTTGTGGTTCTCTGTATCCCAATACCTTTAGCTCTTACTAGCCTGAGGCTGAAAACGATGCCGTTGTGGTCCGAGCTGGTCAGGCCTTCCACCACCCTCCAGTCCTCCACCAGGTCGAGCAGGTCCGACGTGCAGGCCGTTACGTCGACGCAACTGGTGAGGCGTCGGCCTCCCCGGACGGTCTGCACTGAACGCATTGTGGTCAGTCCTGTCCAGTTTGGCGCTACTGCAATTGCAGCACGATGGGAGTGCATTGGCGAGCCAGTCAGCGCACTCGGACTTAACGTGGGCGCCCCCGCAATGGCTGCACTTGACGGCGGTGTCCTTGCAGAACCGCCGACCGTGCCGTAGCCGGGACACAGGGAGCACTGCACGAGTGGAGAGTGGTCCTCCACTTTGACCTTCTGGAGGTCCACGTGCACCGCCCCCTGGTCGACCATCCTCGACCAAATTGCTGGGGAGTGGGGACACCCGCATGACCACGTGTCCGGCATGGGGGTTCCGAGCTTTCCGGCGAAAGCGGACCTCCAGCCGGCACTCCTCCTCTTTGAGGCCCTCAAACAGGACCCGGTTCTGGCACCGAAGGGCTTTGACGATATCGTCATCACTGTTATACGACATTACATCCTTCAGTGCCAGTAGCGGGTCCTTGTTCTGGATATCCTCCACCTTGAGCCGACCACCTACTCTACTCAGGCGCTCTTTCAACTTGCGGCGTTCCTCCTCGGAGCCGCGGGTATTTAAAAAAGAATGATGTGAAGAAAATTTTTTAATCGAAGCCAAATTGTATCGAAAAATTGCAAACCTTAAGTGCCTCACGGCATTACCGTAAGGAGAGCCGCGGTATTAATTTTTATAGGAAAAAATTTGTAACTTTTGTTCTGTTTCAGGTATTGAGCTGGAATTTGGTGTGGACGTGCAGAAGGGGTGCCCGGAGGTGTTGGCGAAGCGGTGATGGTAAGCTACGCGTGTAAAAAGTTTTATGATTTTTCTTAAGAAAATTTACCTCGATGATTGCGTATTTGGTGAAAGGCAACCAACAAACTGTCCCTTTCTGAAGTATTATAATTATGTATGTATATTGATACGCGTGTCTGAGCACACTTTTACGCTGCGCTGAAGCATCCAGACAAGGGTATTTAAAAAAGTATGATGTGAAGAAAATTTTTTAATCGAAGTCAAATTGTATCGAAAAATTGCAAACCTTAAGTGCCTCACGGCATTACCGTAAGGAGAGCCGCGGTATTAATTTTTATAGGAAAAAAATTTGTAACTTTTGTTCTGTTTCAGGTATTGAGCTGGAATTTGGTGTGGACGTGCAGAAGGGGTGCCCGGAGGTGTTGGCGAAGCGGTGATGGTAAGCTACGCGTGTAAAAAGTTTTATGATTTTTCTTAAGAAAATTTACCTCGATGATTCATCATGTAGTTTGCTACAAGTGGAGGGATGTAGCTTGTCTTCCTTTTAGCCAATTTTCACTTCTCTGGCGTTTTTTTGCATTAGAAATCATATTAAAAGTTTCTTACAATACTTTATTATTTCGCTATTCCGCCATTTTGAGCCGTTTGTTTACATGTTGATGTTTGACATTTGACGTTTTTTTTTTTTATTTGTATCGATCCATAGTGAAAAACTCATTTAAACCAGGATTTTTCTACGAAATGGTATCATTGTGTGCAATAACGCCATTTTAGTTATTGGAGGCTTAATGTGCGATTATGAATAAAGATTTTTATCAAACGTTCGATAGGCTTAAAATACGTTTTTACTAATATAGCTTTATACCTTCTGTAATGTATAATAAATATCTGGCATGGCAACACAGAGCGGGAGTGGGAAAATAGTTCTGTCTCTGCCGAGCCTAGCCAGCGTGTTGTGATATTGTTGTTTTATTAATATCCTAATATACAAGTGACCTGTACAAGTGGCGACCCTGCCAGGATACAATTTGGTGAGCTATGCACCAACATAACAAATAAAACAAGAGGTAAATCAATGATCGAGACCGTTTTGTCGTAAAAATGTGTGTATGCATTAAACATGGCGATTTTGCTCCTTGAATCTTAGCGCCGCCTTCTCCGATTATAACAAAGCATCTATGATGTGCGTAAATTATATTAATTGTATATACAAATATATATACATATAATTTACATGAATATGCATGTTGTTTGCTTACAAATAATTGCAAACAAATTTCGGTCTTGAATTTGATTGGTACCTAAATAAAACTTAGTTGTGTGTAAAACTGCACATCAAGTTTGTGATTCCTAGTATTTGTTGTCAAGAAGTAATTGTTATTTGATTTAAATGTAATTGTTAATTAATTAAATAATTTTGCATCAGTTATCGTAAAAATAATACAAAATGCGAATTAATTATATTCAAATTATAGATAATAATGGCGCCGGTATAGCGCAAAAGTTCTACAGATTAAAAATATGTTACAAATCATGTAAAAAAAAAAAACAATTTCTTTGTCAGGATTTAATTGCACATATAATATGTATTATTGGATTATGTTTTTTTGGAGAGATATTTAAATAAATAAATTAAAATAAATATTTCTATGACAACATACGAGTATTCTAGATGATGGCAAATAGTATGAATTACCAACATATATTCAAAAAACGTTGCCAAATATAAGGATAGTATAAATATTTTTATAGCAACAGTTATCTGCATTATGATTCAGAGGTAGTTTGGTACGATACCAATCGGTACCTAAATAACATAACCTAGCAATAGGTTAAGGAGGTAGTTCCATGAAATTGGGACGGTACCTAAATAACATAACCTAGCAATAGGTTAAGGAGGTAGTTCCATGAAATTGGGACGGTACCTAAATAACATAACCTAGCAATAGTTTGAGCCGTGGTGGCCGAGTGGTTCGAGCAGTTGCCTGCGACGCAAAGGTCGCAAGTTCGAATCCCGACTGTACCAATGAGTTTTTCTAAACTTAAGTACAGTGATTAGTCACACCACGAGCTTTACGGTGAAGGAAAACATCGAGAGGAAACCTGCATACGTCTGAGAAGAAATTCAAAGGCGTATGTATAGTCGTGCTTGAGTAACGGCGATGGAGTCGCCATCTGTCACGTTGGCACCTAATATACCTCTGGCGGAAAGTGGGTGTGTGGGTATTACCTATACACCTCTGCCTACCCCTTCGGGGACCCTTGTGGGAAGGCGTGAGGATATATATATATACAATAGTTTAAGAGGTAGTTCCATGAAATTGGGACGGTACCTAAATAACATAACCTAGCAATAGGTTAAGAGGTAGTTCCATGAAATTGGGACGGTACCTAAATAATATAACCTAGAAATAGGTAAAGAGGTAGTTCCTTGAAATTGGAACGGTACCTAAATTATCTAGCAATAGGTAAAAAGGTAGTTCGATGAAAATCGGAACGGTACCTACATAACCTAGAAATTAGTAAAGAGGTAGTAATACTATAATCAATGAAAATGAAATAATAAAATACATACATACATACATACATATTATCACGCCAAGTCCCTAACGGGGTAGGCAGAGAGTATAGAGCGCCAGTTCTCTCTAGACTTACATACCTCTTTCGCTTCGTCCACATTCATCAGTCTCTTCATACATGCTCGTCGGTTTCGAGTACTCTTAACGTTCCCGTCCTTCAGAGTCCGATCTATTTGATCCAGGTAGTTGGAACGTGGCCTTCCTCTGCCTCTTCTTGCACACACTTTTGCTTTGTATATCCGTTTCGTCAATCTTTCTTCACTCATCCTTTCTATGTGTCCAAACCAACGTAACATGCCTTTCTTCATCTTTACAATCACGCCCTCATTCACGCCAGTTGATTTGCGAATCTCTTCATTGCGGATTCGATCTAATATCGTTACGCCGCACATTTTCGAAGAGATCGCATCTCGACTGCATTCAAGCTATTTTCATACTTCCTCTGACATACCCAGGATTCGCTGCCATACAATAAGGTAGGTACCAATATCGCGTTGTGGACAGCAACTCGAGCATTCTTGCTCAGACTTTTACTGCCCATCAACGCCGACATGGCTCCATTCACCTTATTTCCGGCAGTTATCCTTCTTTCAATATCTTTTTCATACTTTCCATCTCGTGTAAACATGCTTCCAAGATATACAAATTCATTCATTCATAATTCATTCATAAATAAAATAATACTTAAAACGTATTCCAGAGGTAGTTCAAGACAATCTTATCTTGAACGGTACCTGAAAAATTACCTAAAAATTATTTTGTAGGTACTTCAAATGATTTTGTTCTAAACGGTACCTAAAATAATTCCACTGGTAGTTCAAGATAATTTTGATCTGAACGGTACCTAAAATAATTCCACTGGTAGTTCAAGATAATTTTGATCTGAACGGTACCTAAAATAATTCCATTGGTAGTTCAAGATAATTTTGATCTGAATGGTACCTATAGTAATCAAAAGGAAATAAAAATCAAATTATGTTACAAATAACACTAGTGGAGTCTATGGACTATGAGGACGAGCCAGCCTCTATTGGAGAAAAAATGCCTTCAGCGCGCTCTTGTGTTGTATCTAATTGCAACTAAAGTCGTTTCACTAGAGGTAAGATAGATGCTCCTGCATGGCGTTAGACTTACCCTAGAAGTCATACATATCATCTCGCTGAGTCCCTCATGGGTTGGGCCGAGAGAATAGAGCGCTAGTAGTACCCTACAATAAATATACCTACTAAATATCATACTCCTGGTGCCCACATAGAAGCTGCAGTCAACCGTATAGATGGGTACGTGGTTGCTGTCAGTACAATAGACGAATATTTTTCCAGGAAACAAAGTCGTATCTACAAACATAATTTAGCCATGCTTATTAGGTATGATATTTGAAGTAAGATTTTAAAGTTTTAGATCGACATAAACACCATTGGTAAGTTCAGTTCATTGCACTTGAGGAGCACATGATTGATTAAGTCACGAAAAATGTGAGTCAATCGAATGGAAAAGAAATACTTACTCTACGCTTGATATCTCCCACGTTAGGTTTGATTATAAATATTTCGAAAGCCAAATAATTTTGAGGTTATTGAGGTTGAGGCCACAAAGAAAAAACTTCCTTTGCTACAAGCTTTCTTGGATTCATGTTCCATGCTTTCTTCTATTGATGCTATGCTAGACACTTAAAATGTTTAACAAAGACACCGTAAATGTTATTTAAACGACAAAGAGAAACGTTGGAAATATTCTTCCTAAGTGTCGGTAATACGAAAAAGTTCTGACACAAATAAGCTGAAGATGTCGATAATATGGTTGACAACATCACTTAAGTTAAGAGATATAAAAATTATGTTTCTTATAGGCAGTAAATACAAAATAAATGATTATGCAACTTGGCACACTGGTGTTCGCGTAGAAAACTAAGTGTGAAATCCAGGAAATATGTTTATGGGCTATCGAAGTCAGAATTGACGACGCCTGCGACGCAAAGGTCGCAAGTTCGAATCCCGACTGTACCAATGAGTTTTTCTGAACTTAAGTACAGTGATTAGTCACACCACGAGCTTTACGGTGAAGGAAAACTTCGCGAGGAAACCTGCATACGTCTGAGAAGCAGTTCAAGGGCGTATGTATAGTCGTGCTTGAGTAACGGGGATGGACTCGCCATCTGTCACGTTGGCACCTAATATACCTCTGGCGGAAATTGGGTGTGTGGGTATTACCTATACACCTCTGCCTACCCCTTCGGGGACCCTTGTGGGAAGGCGTGAGGATATATTATTATTATAAGTCAGAATTCTTCGACCGTACGGATCTTTCATTATTTTATATAATGATCGATCACGGTCTTTCGTTTTGAAAGCAACGTTTTATGTTGTAAAATGGCAATAAAATTTACTTGGGCGAAATACAGCTACAAAACTTGGTGTTTATGATTGGGAGTAAATGTACTTGGGGGTACGTTCCCAAAAATAAATAATATTAGCTAGAATTAGAGGATACCATCGTTGCGTATGATGAAACAACTAATTCGCACCATAAGAAATGCCAAAATATTTAAAATATTTGTAAAAAAAAATGAATTAGAAATAAGTGAAGACATATAACGACTTGTAGCCAAATACGGTTCAGATATACGTCTTATGTTCGGAAACTCGACGCTCCTGAATGTTTCAAAAGTTAGAAAGAGTTCTACGAAGTTGTGAATTGAAACGATAATACTGTCGCATTTGCTAGCAATGTGAATGAATATGATAAACCTCTCAAAAAATTTATTAATAACAATGTCTTGTTTAATGGTGTCAAATTCGTACTTAAAGTTTAACAAATTCAGTACCTAGGGCACAAATCATCTAGAGCTGGAGTCAAAGCCAAAGGAGAACCAAACGTAATTGAAGAGCTGGCAAGCTTTTTGAGATTAGTTTATTATAATTTCTAGTCTACTAGAATCTAACTAGACATATGGTCTGAATTGCTAGGCTGGAAACTAGCGAGTGAAAATTATCATCCTTACGATGGGAACTCAAGTTCATTCAGATGCTAGTCCTGTTTGATTAGGAATCGTGCTGGTGCAGTATGACATTATTGGGCCAGTTGCATACAGTAATACGAGTCATACAGATGGTAAAACACTTATTATCGGACCGAAAAAGAAACTCTTGCGTTAGTCTGGGCAGTTGAGCATTTTTACATGTATTTATAAAATAATGTTTCGTACATTGTTGATCATAAAAGATATATACCATAATGGTTATATCCTTTCTCAAATCCAAGCTATGTGCAAGATTTAAATGCAATGGTAATACGCTTACTACGCATACAGTTTTCAAGTTCTACGCTTATAGTTTTATAAGTTCTAAATGTTGTTGAAAAGATGTCACGGTTTAGGTCTGATAATTGAGAGCGATGCTCATTGGGTGATAATAATTACGTGCTCAATTTAGTTGTAGATTCACCCTGTTGCCGTAACTATGAGTGACTTAGCTTAGGTTTGCGAAGGAAGATATTTTATTAAAATAAGCTAAAAACGGTCCCTTCAACAGTAACAGTTGGGACTGGGTTGGCAACAATTAGAACACCTTTGAATAATAACTTGGTTTCCAAGACAATTTACTATAGGAGTGGTAAACTTCCTTCATGTCTGAGGTTAAAAGTACTTGGTACTACGAATAAAGGCCACCTAGGAATAGTAGTAATAAAACTCGACTACGGTTCTAAGTTTGGTGGCCCAAAATTGACAGACAGATATGTAGGCATTACGTAAGAGCTTGTAAAGGCTTCATTTTGGTCTCCACTCCAAATCATCCATCAATCGACAGCAGCCAATTCAAGCATAGATTTGAGGTTGCAATTAGTTTTCTTAGTCTCTTGACTAGTGGGCATCATCTTGTAGTAAATCTTCTGCTGATTTATTATGTAACTGTATATTAAATAATAGAAAAAAATAGTCTCTGATTTAGATTTATAAACAAAAGACAGAAATGAAAACAAAGGGGAAACAGTATACAATTCAAAGAGGACATGCGATCTACGGTTGTAGTTGGAGAAAACTTATATGTCAAGAACGTATCTATGCTGAATAAGCTGTCCACCGCGGTTAATGCAACACTACATACGGTCATCAATAGGAAGTGACTGATATTGAGATTGAAAAAAAAAAAACAGATAATGACTGCGGAGACCCATTGCACACATAAAGATAGTGGAAGGGTACAGTGGAAGGTTTGTCCAGGTAAAGACGTTATCAATTACAAGGATAAAAATGGATCCAGCGCTGAGTAGTTCATATTGAAATATCGTTGAATATTAATATAATTTATATAAAAAACCCTTCTTGTTCAATTTGTTTAATATTATAACTATTCTAGTTGTGCTGGTTGTTATTACTGTATACTGTATGTTTCGTATAGTCAGCGACGACCTATTGTCGGACCTACGCTGTTCCCCCATACTTAAGTACTAATGCTGTAACATAATAATATTGTTATTGAATACCTAATAATAATAATAATAATTTATTTCAGTAACTTATAAATAGGTTTACAATTCAGGGTTTTGAGTCTCCTTTTAAGCAAGTAATTGCTTGTATTAGGAAATTCAGCTCTTCTGCAGCAGTTACATGTATTTTATGGAGTTCTAAGGTTTACAGTATTCAATTTATTATGAAAACTATATTAAATCTTAAATATGAGTACATAACATAGCAAGTAAAATAGGCGCGTCTCTGTATGATTGTATGTGTGTGTGTGTGTGAGAGAGAGAAAGTGTAGGTGTGTGTTTGTATTTGAGTATATATATATATGTGTATGTTTGTTTATTAATGTTGGTGTATGTGTGTCTGCGGATGTGTGTGTATGGATGTTGGTGTATGTGTGTCTGCGGATGTGTGTGGGTATAGATATGTGAATGTCTTGTATAAAGCATCTATGTCAGGTATATAGTATATCACACTATATATTTCGCTCAACTATTACACTAGCTACACTAGCTAGCCCTACGAACTTGTCTTGGGATCGGAAGCTGCTTGCGCACAGCAGCTTCCACTAACTTTAGAGCATAGTTTGGACAAGGGATTCAAGCTCCTCATAAGTTATTGTTTCTAGCCATGACGTCAGTTTTTCTTTGCAGACGGATAGATTCACGGAGTAGATGTTAATTTTTAAAAGAGTTAATAATAATGAATGATTTGAAAAGAGTAACCATGGAGTTTCTTGCCGGTTCTTCTCCATGGAAACGACCAACCCGAACCGTGCACTTTTATCGACGTTTTATAAGTACCCGCCCATCTAGGCCTTCGTGAAATAAAATATTTTGGTTTTGATTTAATGAAGTAAAGATTAATTTAATTTAATTTCTTTTTTCTAAAAGGCAGATGTAATGTATAATAAATATCTGGCATGGCAACACAGAGCGGGAGCGGGAAAATAGTTCTGTCTCTGCCGAGCCTAGCCAGCGTGTTGTGATATTGTTGTTTTATTAATATCCTAATATACAAGTGACCTGTACACCTTCGATAGGCGTTTTATTATGAATAAGACCGTAAGTAATTACAGAACAAATCTGCGAATAATGTGATAAATACCTTACTTGAAGTATTTTGTATCTTTGGTGTCCCATCTGAAATTATCTCGGACCATGTTCCATTTGACTCAAAGGAGTGTAAAAAGTTTGCATCTGAATGGGGTTTTAAATTTACTTATTCTAGTCCACACTATCCACAGTCAAATGGCATGGCTGAGCGGGCTGTGCAAATAGCAAAGAAAATGCTGCATAAATGTGAAAAATTTGATGATAATATAGATTTTAGAATAGCTCTGTTACAGTATAGAAGTACACCGGTGTCTGGCACAAATTTTTCCCCTGCACAATTATTACATACACATACATACATATCATCACGCCAAGTCCCTAACGGGGTAGGCAGAGAGTATGGAGCGCCAGTTCTCTCTAGACTTACATACCTCTTTCGCTTCGTTCACATTCATCAGTCTCTTCATACATGCTCGTCGGTTTCGAGTACTCTTAACGTTGCCGTCCTTCAGAGTCCGATCTATTTGATCCAGGTAGTTGGAACGTGGCCTTCCTCTGCCTCTTCCTACATACACTTTTGCTTTGTATATCTGTTTCGTCAATCTTTCTTCACTCATCCTTTCTATGTGTCCAAATCAACGTAACATGCCTTTCTTCATCTTTACAATCACGCCCTCATTCACGCCAGTTGATTTGCGAATCTCTTCATTGCGGATTCGATCTAATATCGTTACGCCACACATTTTTCGAAGAGATCGCATCTCGACTGCATTCAAGCTATTTTCATACTTCCTCTGACATACCCTGGATTCGCTGCCATACAATAAGGTAGGTACCAATATCGCGTTGTGGACAGCATCTCGAGCATTCTTGCTCAGACTTTTACTGCCCATCAACGCCGACATGGCTCCATTCACCTTATTTCCGGCAGTTATCCTTCTTTCAATATCTTTATCATACTTTCCATCTCGTGTGAACATGCTTCCAAGATATACAAATTCATTCACTTGTTCTAGAGTTTGCCCATTTACCGATATAGCACACTCGGTCACTTGTTCATCTCTTTCGAATACCAGAACCTTAGTCTTGCCAGCGTTTAGGCGCAGCCCCTTCTTTTCACATTCTTCTTTCATTATGGTAACTAGTGTCTGCAGTTCGCTCTCTGATGACGCCAGTAAAACCGCGTCGTCGGCGAATAGAAGGCAGTTGACCACTAAGTTTCCCATTTTCACTCCACATCCGTTCGTTCTTAGTGCTCTCAGACAGTTATCTAGATATATAATGAACAGCCAGGCAGACATGATACACCCTTGTTTGACCCCCGACTTCACATCAAACCAGGGTGACATCTCACCGTTAACCCTAACGCACGCCTCGCCATCACTATAGAGTGATTTCACAGCATGCAGTAGGGAACTGCTCACTCCATATCCAGGTAAAATGTCCCAGAGTTCCTTTCGTACGACTCTATCAAATGCCTTCTCTAAGTCGACGAATGCGCAGAAAACCTTTCGGTTAATATCCAAAAACTTTTCCACGATTCCGCGAAGCGAGGAGGTTTGATCCATACATCCTCTTCCTGGTCTAAAACCACCTTGGGATTCCCAGAGAAACCTTTCGGATCGCTCTTGCATTCTTATCGTCAGGATGTATGTGTCATGTACACTTTACTAGCTAAGCTGACCAAGCTGATGGCTCTGTAGTTTGAGCAGTCCAATCGTGATCCCTTTCCTTTATAGAAAGGCACGATGACTGCTCGCCTCCAGTCGTCCGGAACATCACCCTTTTCCCAGCAAAGATTGCATAGCAAATAGATGACGTCCCAGACCGCTGGTCCACCGTACTTGATCATCTCAGCCGTAATCCCATCTATTCCGCAGCTTTTCCACATTTCAGACTTCTTATCGCACTTACAATCTCTCCCATACTTATTTTATCCGCTATAGGATCCTCGACAGATTCTGTTGGAGGCAGCTCTGTGAGTAGATCAGCGGCATCATCATCATACATATCTTTGTAAAATTCACTCCATCGCCTGAGGACGTCTGTTTTGTCAGTCGGTATGTTATTGTCCTTCGAGAAAATCACATTCATCCTACTACTAGCTGTAACACAATTTCTGGACTTCTTAACTTCCCTCCAAAAAAGTTTTGCATTGTCCTTGAAATTCTGTGACAATTTTTCGTCTACAGTCATTTGGAACCTCTCACGCTTCTGAGCTATTATCTCTTTCGTACGATTTTTTTGCAGGCGGTATTTTCTTTCATCTTTTCTTTCATACTCTCACTTGAGCTGGACATAGCCAAA
>JACCPG010006320.1:0-171442 GCA_016069955.1 Drepana arcuata | reverse complement strand
CGCCAGAGGTTTATTATGTGCCAACGTGACAGATGGCGAGTCCATCGCCGTTACTCAAGCACAACTATACATACGCCTTTGAATTTCTTCTCTGGCGTATGCAGGTTTCTTTCTCAATGTTTTCCTTCACCGTAAAGCTCGTGGTGTGACTAATCACTGTACTTAAGTTCAAAAAAACTCATTGGTACAGTCGGGGTTCGAACTTGCGACCTTTGCGTCGCAGGCAACTGCTCGAACCACTCGGCCACAACGGCTCCTCCGTCCTCCTCCGTTTTTTATTTATTGTAACCCCCTTAAATGTTTATTTTAATTTAAATATATATGTTTAAAGTGAATATATAACTGAATATTCTGTGAATATTATATATTGCCGTTATCAATATCGAACAAATACAATTAAAAAAATTACGTTCGTTGTATCGGCTCCGATGCCTACAATATTTATTTTACTGTTTTTTTATTCTTTGTATTTGTTGTTATAGCGGCAACAGAAATACATCTGTGAAAATTTCAACTGTGTACCCACGCGGTTCATGAGATACAGCCTAATGATAGACGGACGGACGGACATCGGAGTCTTAGTAATTGGTCCCGTTTTACTCTTTGGGCACGGAACCCTAAAAGTGTTATACCTATATGCTCGTAACATGCACATACATAACTGCTATGGTTTGTTCAATTCTATATAATATTTTAGATTGCGTTGTTATTGTTACATCAACGCTGTAATACACCGTAAGATTATGAGATAGGTAGATAATGAAATGCTGTGATAAATGATATGATAATATTTGTTCATGTCACTATCACTGTTTTATGCACTTAATAATAACCATAAATTTAAGAGCTGGGCTGCTTTCGTTTATGAATAATTACCAGCTCAAGCAGAGATGTTGATGTAGGAAACTTCCAGTAAATCAATCTCCCATTTTTGTGATTGGACAGAGCCACAGACTAAATCATAGATTATCAAAAAATTACTACCTACACAAATTGCCTTATTTGGGACAAGTCAATTCATATTGACTTAAGTAATTAACAATCTGATCAATGGTTTTAATAATTTCTCAAACATTGATTGTAATCTAAATAACTTTATAGTCAGGTTAAATTATCCTCTGCTAAGACTGTGTGCCAAACATACGCCTGGTTTGCGTATTGCTTAGCTCGCAAACTTAATTGAAGAGGAAAACTATATTCACAGATTATTAGCACACTTTCAGGTTGATTGACTGTAGAGCTTATCAAATGTTATATTCATTACATGTTTCAACTGTATTAGAATTCATAGAATAAGCAACAATACAATAGATATATTATATCCATACTTACTTCTGCATTGTAAGGCGACACTGCAAGTGCTCGTCTGAAGCATTCAATAGATTGTCTTGTGTCGCCTTTTATCCTCCAAAAATTTCCAATTTGGTTGTAAAGTTGTACTGACTTAGGTTTTTCTCTCTTTGCTTTTTTTAAACGCTTCTCTAACGCGTTTATATCAAATTCTGTGACACCATTTTTGTAGGGTTTCTTCTTTGTAAAAATAAGGGCAACCTGCAAAGATTAGGTGAATTACAATGCATATCAAAGTTGAGAAAGGTCAGTAGTCCATACAGATTTGGGTATGTAGGTAGTTATTTTGTTTGTACAAATATTTTAAATAGTTTGATTGGGGCCCTTTAGTTTAGCCCTAGTTTATTTTTTGCCCCGGGCCTTTGGTTACCTAGCCATGCCACTGGTTGAGTTACATAATGAACAATACCTAAGCTCATAACCAATAATTGAATAGGTAGTAAATCATATAATATCTATATATACTATCTGATACTGCAACTAAATTCATTCCATGTGGTTTTACTGTTCTTTCAGCATATCAATGACTCCACCACAAATAACATGATACTTTGACATATCAAGACCACATACCATCCAAATTAAATAAAACTTGATACAAATAAAATACTTACAAGTTAGGAGTTCTAAGCTGGTTATGATAATGATGCCTGCCTTCATAGAATATTATTTCTAGATAATGGTGGCAGATTTTTATATATTAAGATGTATATAGTATTAATAATATGCATCACAATCAGATTATTAAACTTTACCATCAGCAGAGAAATATTTATAAATAATATATCGAATCTTTTTTTTCTTTTGTCTAAGGCAGAAGGCAAAAACTATTAATATATATATCTTCACACCATATCAGAGGTGTCGCCGAAGGGGTAGACAGAGGACGCTTTTGCCAAAGTTAAATATTATTAGATGTGGAAATAAAAAATGGCAAGTTCATTTGTTTGTCATTTCTCAAATGTGAGCAATACATATATATGTCTTTGACATATGATGAACATATACAGGATACCTCAAATGTGTTCCTTTAGAAAGCTTGTGACAGGTCATGCTATGTTAAAGTTATGGTACATATTTAATAAGGTCAGATAAAACTCACATTCTTACTGACAACTAGTGTTTGAACATGCAATTTTGATTTAATTAATAGTCACAAAGGGAATTATTATATATCTACAAACTTACTTGGGGTTCAGGTACATTAGGATGTCGGTGCCGTCGCGCCACACCAACAAGATTATCATAGTATGTAAAATTTACAGCTTTGCCACAATCTAAGTATTCATCATCTATGTCAGTGTTAACCTCAGATGTTGAACTCCCTTCACTGATCTCTGTACCAGCCCTGTTGAAAAAAGGTTTTATTTATTTTGTTCTAATGTTCTCCATGCATATTATCTATCTATACATAACCAAACCTACACTGTGTTTTAGAAAAACTCTTATATTGTATCAATTCATACATTGTTCATAATGAAGCTTAAGGTAATAATAAGAGTTTCGGTCATTTACTGTTAGCTTATATTGAAATGTTAATGTTTGGACTAACAGCTTTGGACCAAAACACAAGCTTTTTCAGACCAATGTTATTTTATTTAATAATAATATATCCTCACACCTTCCCATAGGGGTCCCTGGATCACAATATTTTTAAAGAAACATTAATTCCAAGCCCCAATCATAGGACCAATGACCTACTAAATTGGTTTGTTTACAGTGTATGTTTTATTATCAAATATTTATCTTTGGGTACTTGCCTTTGTTGCTCATATATTTGACAATCAGTGCAAAACATATCAAAGCCATGTTTCGTCCATGTGTTACCGTAATATATTGTCGACGTTATTATGTTGAACACAGAGTCCTCTTCATTTACTTTCTTCTTCTCTGAGTCGTCCTAAAGGGATTTTTAAATACATTAGATATTAAAACTGTTGCTGACTGAGCAATTGTTAATACGAGAAGAAAAATAATTCAAGGCGAACCGGGTAATAATATTAATAGTAGAACGAAAGGCCAGTGTGATTGTACGCTGCGGCCTATGTGGTATGACGATTATATAAAATGTTAGATCATATTTAATATGATTAATGACTGACCTGGGTCAATGTATTGCCATCAACGATTTGGTCTTCTTCTACATTCAATTTCCAAATGTTTGAAGTACGGGAATTAGTAGCAATAATTTGAAACGAAAATATATACAGAACCAAACAAGTCAAGTAAGGCGAGTCCCACATTGTGATCATTTATGGGGATAATGTAACATGAATATATCTTTCTTAGCACAGTTTAAACGATAACTTTCACATGAATTAAAATCAATTGCAGCATATAATCCAGAATGCTACAAATTTCGTATTCCTCCAATACTCGCAGTAGGTACATATGTACCAATGGTAATAAATTATACCTTCATTATTTGACATAAGTAGAGATGTCTTCATCTGTTTATCCATACGAGCTGCCAACGACAATTGATGAACTCGACTTAAACTTTGCACATTGTGTTTGTATTTGTGTTCATAGTACCGTGGCTAACGGTTGTACGTTAATAATTATTAACATATATATCTATTAAAGTAATATATCAATAAGAAAAATATCTTCGGACAATTCCACCCACAATTTGCATAGCCCCAAATTAAGCAAAGCTTGTGTTATGGTTACTAAACAACGATATATTTACTTATACGGGTATATATAAATACACAGGGCATCCAAGACTATGGTACAAATACTCGTGTTCATACAAATATCTGCCGTCAGCGGGAATCGAACCCGAAACTTTAAGTTTTGCAGTCAGGAACTCATAGCATCAGACCAGACGGCCGTCGTAATATAAATTAAAGTTACTTTCACTGAGACAATATAATACAAATTCAATTAGAAATAGAGCAGAATACTTTAATAGAAAACTAATAGACAGGAATAACTAAAGTGCTTGTTTATAAATAACTAAAAATCGTTTCTAAATACTAATACTAGTGTAAATGTAAGTCTAATTATTATTAGACTCATTTATTATATTAACGCTGCGCCTTACAAGGTATGTTTAGTTCACAAGGAATGTGGAGATTTCATCTGATGATATATGTAAACTTTAATGAGTAACTAAATATGTCTAATGTTATCGATTTTGTTTTTCTGGTGGCTTTTATCAATAGCCTGACCACTGCGTATTTAATATCTATAAATTTATAGAAATATAAAAAAAATGTTTGTCAACGTCAAGTCTAGTGTCATCATTTATCTGTCAATTTGTTTTATTATTAACCTTTTAGAACAAGCTAAACATTTTACCTATTTCAGTTCGTGGCTTTTCTTATTTGCAAAGTTGTGAAGATATCCATGTAATGATGTTTACTAAAATAAGCTAAGAAGTTGTCGAAAGTGTAATACTTTTTACATTATGAAGAAGGAGCGAACTGGCGACAATTGTCGCCCATTTAAATTATAAGTATCTCTCGATTTGTTTACAATAATAAATTGTGTATTGTAGAAAAATACATATTATTCTTATTTATTTGTTATATTTTTACAGCTCATCAAATTTTGAGTTTGACTGGTATAAGTTTCGAGAGAAGGAGCATAATTGTAAGTTTTACATCCGTATATTTCAAAATAAAGTTACTGTAGTTATTAAGACATACCTACATACATACATTTCATCACGCCGTGTGCCTAACGGAGTAGACGGCAGAGAGTGTAGGGCGCCATTCCTCTTTAGACTGTAAATGGTAGCCATTAATAAATGTAATTATTTCTTGTTTCTAGGGATTTGTAGAATTAACAGTAGTTCCATTGAAGGATAACCTGCGTTACATTCGTCTCAACGCAAAACAGTGTAGAATCTATCGTGTGTGTTTAAATGACCAGTATGAAGCCAATTTCCAGTATTGTGATCCTTTTCTGGATATATGTCAAGCTGATCCAAACACGTGAGTACACATCTCTATTGACTATGACGAGATGGTGAGGAAGAGAGAATATAATTCTCTAAACTTACAGACCTCTTTCCCGCCATCCATATTAATATGCATTTTTACACATTCGCACGGGTTTATCTTAGTACTTCACAGTCAAGGATAGGGAATTTTAATCTATCCCTGACTGCTTTATTCTAATCTATTATCATTATTTCTGATATGGAATTGTAATAATAGAGGTAAGAACATCAAATATATAGTTACACACCAATATTCTTTTGAAACTTATGCAGACTTCCTCTATATGCTTACAATCTCAGACTAAAATTGTGATGTTTGTGGTATTACATACCATACACTTCTATATTGACAGCTCACACCTCAGAGGTAGCTCAAATTTCTTCTCAGGCATAGGTCTTGTGATAGTATGTTCTCCTATATCATGTTACGCATTCATCCTATGTAATGTGTTTTGTTTTTGGTATTGTTTCATATTGAAATTAGTTAACCTTGGCTTGCCAGATAAGGCTATATTAGCCCGAACATTTTACCAGCTGTTCCTGCCAGAAAGAAATAACTTATTATATTTTTATATACATGATGATTTGCAGGAGATCTTTGGAAGTATTCTCCCAATGCCACCTAGCGGCAGCACAGAAGATAGATCCAGACCATAATTCTGGTGAGCTTCATATACAAGTACCAGAAGATGCAGCACATTTAGTGGGTGAAGGTAGAGGTCTACGTATTGGAATTGAGTTCTCTTTGGAGTCTCCACAGGGTGGCATGCACTTTGTCGTTCCTGAAGGAGAGGGAACTTTGACTGAGGTAAGATACTATCTTATTAAGGAATCATACCATATCTTGCCTTCATGCCTCATCCTACATCTCACAGGGGTCTCCAAAAGGTATATTCAGAGCTATTTTCAGGTGCCATATTTGTGGTGAATTCATTGATGTCCTTCAACCACAACAAGTACTGATATATCTCTCAGTTTGCAGGTCTTATCACAATGTTTTCCTTCACCATATCACTTAAACAAGTGTTGCAGTGACTTGTCAAACGACAAGTAAATGCACTTAATTTCAGAAGAACTCCTTGGTACAGACTGCTAGAGCTTATGGTTGATTAATGTCTCATGAGACAACTTATTACTATTATACTATATTATACAACTTATTACTTATACTATTTGGGTTATCTATGAGAGCGGTAAGCATCAAACTTATAGACATACATTTTTATTCCTTAGAAATCAGCCCACATGTTCACCTATGGGCACTCAGCGCGTCTCTGGTTCCCCTGTGTAGACAGTTTTGCTGAACCTTGTACATGGAAACTCGAGTTCACAGTTGATGAGAGTTTGACAGCAGTCTCTTGTGGGGAACTGGTGGATGTTGTGTACACCCCTGATCACAGGAGAAAGACTTTCCACTACTTGGTCAATACTCCTGCATGTGCACCTAACATGGCACTGGCTATTGGGTGAGTTTTATTATTTGATTATTATAGTCACCACTAGCTTAGCACTTAGCTATTGCAGTTGCAGTCACTTGCACCCACTTCACTAAGCTGCCTTACTATGCTTACCATTGTTACCATTGTTCACACAAACTAATTGGTATAGCATGGGGCTTGACCCAGTTTTTTGGAGGACTGCATGTCTTCTATCTAACATCCATACCTCTAGGGCTCTGTGTGTAGTGTGGGGCCCTATTTAGTTTTATCAACATGTGCCCCAGAGGATACACATGTTGATAATGGATGTTTGAAGAACTATCATATCTAGGACTACAGACGTAAAAATCCGCTGGTTGGTCTGATGGATAGCTATTAGTGATATTGCTTTCAGGTTAATGTATTATAATAAATCAAATAAGAAACATTTAATTGAGAACAATAATTTTGCCATTTATTTCCAGTCCATTTGAAACATATGTGGATCCATTCATGAATGAAGTGACACATTATTGTCTGCCGCACCTAATGCAAATATTGAAGAACACTGTCAGATATTTACACGAAGCGTTCGAGTTCTATGAGGAGACACTCTCTATAAGATACCCATATCCATGCTATAAGCAAGTTTTTGTGGATGAGGTTAGTATATATTGACCCAATTTTTTTTTTATTTCAACACACTTTTACACTTTCAACATCTCTCTAATGAAGTTCTACCACTGTGATAGCAATAAAGCTCCTTTATGATAGTTAATTCAAGTTTTCTTAACTTTTTTGCAGACTGAAGACGACACTACGGCCTACACAACAATGTCGATTCTCAGCACACACCTTCTCCACTCTATAGCGATCATAGACCAGACGTACATCAGTAGGAAAGCTATGGCTCAGGCGGTGGCAGAACAGTTCTTCGGCTGTTTCATCACTATGCAGAACTGGTCGGATTTGTGGCTCGCTAAGGGTATACCGGATTATTTGTGTGGACTGTACTCCAAAAAATGCTTTGGCAATAATGAATATAGATACTGGGTACATCAAGAGCTGCAGGAGGTTGGTACTAAATATTTTGAATAAGAAAAACCTTTATACAATTTTTGTATGCATACAACACATACACAGTTTTTTTTTATTTATTAAAGGAACAAAAATATAGAGTACAAAATTGATATAATAGTCCATTCGCAAACTTTGTAAACCTCTGTTTGAAATAATCTTCAGGTGATATAGAATATCTTTGAGTTAAATCTTGCCTCCTTTTGTGTAACATACTTTTTGAAACTAGAATGTTCTAGGTATATAATATATAAATATAATTGTTAAAGATAAATCATGCCAGTATAACTATAAAATTCGCATAAATGTGTCTCAGTGAGTCATAAGAGTACATTATATTATACTAGCTGACTACTTGTACTATTTAGTTGGAATTGAAAATGTATTTATTGCAGGTGGTAACTTATGAAGAACAATATGGCGGGATAATACTAGACCCGTGGCAGCCACCCGCCACCGGAGCCAGAGTTGATTCTAAAGAGACGTTCTATTTCCCCGTTAGGAACGTTCACACTATGTCACCGAGATATATTGAGGTAACTCTACATTAATTTGATAATAATTTAAGTTTTATATTTAATTGTAGTGTATGAAATATTGTAATTAAAATGTAAATGGATCATGTTATCTGAGAAATAAATACATTATTATTATTATAATATTATTATATGGTGGATCTCGAGACGTTTAAGTTGAGACGTAAAATTCTTCTAATTAAGCACTACCTTTCAATACTCCATCATAGGATCGACAGTCCAAGGGTCCTGGAAAGGGTTTGCTTGTTGGTACCCACGAGAGTTCCGCGGGACATATTATTGGGCGCGGTCACACCGCGGCGCCGGCCTCGTTTGTTGCTTAGACTCCGCACGCTTACAAAGCACGCTACCAATGCGCCCACAATGCATGCGTTGCACCTGAACGGGAACTTGCTCACTCAGTGTGAACATATAGATCTTTTTGCTGACTGCATAGACCCTTGTGGGAAGGCGTGAGGATATATTATTATATTATTAGATTAAAGCGTGTTGGTGTATTGGAGATCTCTCTGTAAACCGCATGTTATTGTTTTTAAATAAATAAATAAATGACGTAACTATAGTGGGAGGCGGAGGTGTGACTACACACTCAACTTTTCGGTGTTTAGTCACACCTAGAGAAGCACAGCTTTATCTATCAGGCTGCTAATATTATTATTACTGAAGTATACATTTATGTGTAGGTGATGCGAAAGAAGTCCCATCTAGTACTGAGAATGTTGGAGCAACGTATAGGCCAAGAGCTCCTCCTCCAAGTGTTCAACAAGCAGCTGTCCCTCGCCAACAACGCGGCGAACACCAAAATAGGCAGCGGCCTCTGGAGCCACCTGCTCCTGTCGACCAACTTGTTCGTGAAAGCAATATTCACGGTGACTGGAAAAGATATGGCCGTTTTCGTCGACCAGTGGGTACGAACTTCTGGCCATGCCAAGTTTCAACTCACGTCTGTCTTCAATAGAAAGAGGTAAAGTTATATTAGTAATTCTCTTTATATATAAAATAAAAATTACACAATTTTAAATTCCGGGACCCTTGTGCGAATTTATAAAATCCGCGAATGGGTAGGCAGAGATATGTGGACAGTACCCACACCGACAGTTCGCCGGAGATATATTCTAGTATTAACGTGAATAACGTTTCTCAAGCAGAACTATACATATCTTTGTCCTTGGAATTATTTTCAAATTTATTCAGGTTTCCTCTCGTATTTTCCTCCACCGTAATGCTCTTGGTGTGACTAATCACTGTGTTTGAGTTCATAAAACGTACAGACGGCCATTCGAACTTGCAATATTAGTGTTTCAGGCGAATCAAATCACTTATTCTTTCAAATACATCATTATTACCGTCTTCCACCAGAAATACAGTAGAACTTGAAATTCGTCAAGACTGCGTGCACGATCGCGGGATTAGAAAGTATGTGGGTCCTCTACTGGTGCAGCTGCAGGAGTTGGACGGTACGTTCAAGCATACCCTTCAAATTGAGAACACGGTGGTGAAAGCGGACATCACGTGCCACAGCAAGAGCAGACGCAACAAGAAGAAGAAGATACCGCTTTGTACAGGTGAAGAAGTCGACATGGATTTGTCGGCTATGGAGTGAGTGTTTCTTTGTTTACCGAACCTTAGCAATTAACTTATTTGGGCTTTTGTCTACCCTTGCATAGTATAAAACAATTTTATACATTTTATATTATGTATAATATATATAAATAATATTAGGCGGTTTTAATGCCTACCCCGTTGGGGTCTCGGCGTGATGTATGTATGTATGTTAATGCGGTTTTCACCTTTAGATAATTATAGAAGGCATTTATAATAAAACAAATCGCTCTAATAAAATTACAATTTATGGTATATTATTTTCGCTTAAAATCTGCTGTGATAATACAGTATTATTTACGTTATAAAGTATTAGTACGTTTTCATATTTTTTATTTAATGAATATTTTCTGAAGCCAATAATATAATTATTTTTCCAGCGACTCCCCCGTACTCTGGATCCGCTTGGATCCCGAAATGTCCCTCCTAAGGGGCACAGTGATATCTCAGCCCGACTATCAGTGGCAGTTCCAGCTACGTCACGAGCGTGACGTCACCGCACAGAGCGAAGCTATTGACGCTCTGCACAACTACCCAGAGCCGGCCACTAGGAAAGCATTGACTGACACCATTGAGAACGAACAGGCCTACTACAAGATCAGGTGCAGAGCTGCTCATTGTTTGACTAAGGTATGTGTTGTGCAACATTGACTCTTGTTTCTAAGGCGTTGAAGTTTAATCTTTAACACACAAAACAATGATTTTAAGTCATTTTATAGTATTTGTTTTTGGTGTTTCTTATTATTTAAATAAGCTAAAGACTTATTATCCCTAAATACGCTATGGCTACCTAACCCGGTACCCGTAGCGATACACACATTACGCCGTAGATTTAATTTTAAGTGCAATTGTGACAGATTGCCCATCCGTCGTGGCCTGTCATCACTCAGATGGAAGAAGTATTCTTCTGAAGTCTGAGTAGTGGGCAATGGGCACAATGGGCCTCAGTTTCTTTGCCGCAAAACTCTTGGCGATAAGTACTGGTAGTTGACTAAAAATAAAAAAATCCATTTCACTCACTATCACTGGTACAGTATTTGACTTTGCAGATGACTATTTCAATCGCTATAAATATACATTTAATGCAAACTATACATTTCTTCCTTATCCTTGACCAGGTAGCAAACGCAATGATCAGCTCATGGGCGGGCCCTCCGGCCATGCTGACGATATTCCGCAAGTTGTTCGGCTCATTCGCGGCTCCGCACATCATCAAACAGAACAGCTTCGACAATCTGCAGCATTATTTTTTGCTTAAGACCATACCAGTTACAATGGCAGGTATGTCATATGTTTTTTTTTATTTAAATAACATCAAAATAGTTTTAGAGCGGAGCTGTCCGACTTGGGCAGGACCTCCTTATAGAAGTCCGTAGCCAAATAACGCAATTTTTTGTTTTGTGTTCCTACGCGGTGAATAAGGTTTCCAGTAATGTGCTCCTTGGGGAGGGGGAGGATTGTTATATTGTGTTGGCAACTGAGGGATTAGACCTATTATGTTGCCAACACAGTATAACTCTCTGAACACAGAGTGGTAACGCGCAAGTGATACTTCGGTATCGTGAGCGTAAATAGGCTACGGTAACCGTTTCCCATCAGGTGAGCCGTATGCTTGTTTGCCACTCTTGTTGTATAAAAAAAAATAAAATAAAATAGGTATACAAGTGTAGGTTTTTGTAAGAGGTCACAATGACAAAATCGCAGTTGCCTAATGGCGCCGGGCCTTACGAAAGATCGCGTCGAAATGGTACTACTTCTCGGCTAGTGTTGTGTTCCTGCAACGAGTAAGGTTTCCAGAAATCCACATAGAATTTCCGTCTAGGAAGAATCGGGGACGAATTCATCCCTAATTTTGCTAGCTCATTAACCCTTTCGTTTGCGGCAGGTCTGCGCAATATCCACGGAATATGTCCGCCCGAAGTGGTCAGGTTCCTGCTAGATCTGTTCAAGTACAATGACAACTCGAAGAACCATTTCTCGGATAATTACTACAAGGCGGCGTTGGTGGATGCCCTCGCGGCTACGATAACGCCCGTCATATCTGTTTTACAGCCGGTGAGTTGCTTTAAGCTTTTTCATTTACTAATCAATAAGTATAATGCAAAAGTCAAAGTTGCAAAAGTGCAAAGTTTTTTGTACATACATGTCAATTCAAGATCAAATTATAATTTCCAATATAAGCCATGTCATACATAACAATAGAAGTATTTGTCATTCCCAGGGTGCCCCGATAACTGCCGATTCCCTATCAGCTGACACTAAACTGGTACTTGAGGAGATCACTCGAGTTCTAAATTTGGAGAAAGTTCTGCCTTGCTATAAGAACACAGTTACAGTGAGCTGTCTGCGCGCCATACGCCGCATGCAACAGTGTGGTCACCTGCCCAGTATCCCGACCGTTTTCAGGGCGTATGCGCAATATGGACAATATATCGGTACGTACGTAAGGGATCTATATATGTATAGTTCTTCACGCCTTCCCAAAACCTTCTTCCTTTCTTCCTACTTCTACTCTACTTCCTTGGGGGGACCAAGGGGCAGGAAGAGGTTTGATTACCGACTTTTCGTATTTTTCGCTCATTTCTTGTTTGTCAAGCTATACGTTTTGTGTTTCTTCTCAAACGTTTGTTGGTACTTCTTAGTAGGTTTTTCTTCACCATGAAGCTCGTGGCGTAACTAATCTGAACTTACGTTCAGTCATTACTAATTACTTAATAATACAACTTCAGCTTTATTTCACCGTATGAAAGAAAACTTCAGGGTGAAACCGGCACATTTGTGAAGAAATTCTGAACAAACATACTTATATAGAGTCGTGCTTAAAAACAACGATTGACTAGTCACCTGTCACGCTGTCACCGAAATATGTCTACCGAAACATGTATGTAAATTATGTATTGTGCCTCTTGCCTACCCCTTCGGATCCCCTCTTAGGCAGGCGTGAAGATATTACCTCTAAGTATTATAATTATCTCGTAAACATATATACCTTAAATGCACTACAGATGTGAGACTGGCTGCGTTCGAGTGCTTAGTGGACTTTGTGCGAGTGGATGGTAAGCCGGAGGATTTGTCGTCCCTTCTTACCGCGGTAGAGAGCGACCCCGACCCAGGCGTGCGCCACGGCCTGGCGCGGCTGTTAGTCAACATGCCGCCCTTCGAACGCGCACAAAGACACCGACTTGACACTGAGGCAGTTGTACACAGGTAAAAATGCAAACAGCATAAAAGGAATTATGATGCTCGCGTCCGTAGATTTAACTTTCACTATACTACTAGTACAGGTAGTGCCATCCACGAAGACGCGCCCTAACAATTTGTAGTCGAAGAGGTCGCGGGATATGACCCGACGCTATTAATTGTAGTATGCGTGTGCACTCATAGGTAATCAGTGTGTACCGATAATACTCAAACATTAGTGAAAGGTTGCACACTTACACAATAAACTGTAAGGAAAAATAGTGGGACGCGTCCTCGTGGATGGCACTAACCATATATACTACTAACAAGCCCGTGTTCTATAAGTACACGTGCCGTAATTTACAAGAACTAAAGCATTGTTATAAGTTTTAAATTGCTTACTGTACTATTTATAGGATGTAACACGAATGCTTTACTTTCAGGTTATGGAACAATATGAATTGTCATCTATCAAATGATGCAAAACTGAGGTGCGATTTAGTAGACCTTTACTACACTCTGTACGGTCTCCGAAGGCCTATATGTGTCCCATTGCCGGAAATACAAGCGATGATGAAGCAGATGCACCACAAAGAGCGTGAAAGGCTTGAGAGAGAAAGAGAAAGGGAGAGGGATCGCGAGCGGGAGAAGGAGCGAGACCGAATCAAAGATATGGAGGTACCTGTTATAAAGCAGGAAGTCGAAGAGGTTAGTAATGAATTCATAAATCATATTGTTTTGACAAATGTGTAACTAGTTGACCTGCCCAGCTTCGCTTGGGTGAAAAATAAAAGCCATGGACCCAGTGGTGCCTCCTATCGGGTCCAATTGTGAGTCTAAACCATTCTCGAATCCACCTGATGAAACACATAAAATTTCATTAAAATCGGTCCAGCCGCTTATCATTCTATAAAGAACATACAGACAAACATAAATTTTTATGTATATAGATAGATGAAGAATAGAGCTTTTAAAGGTTAATGCTTACTAGCGGTTACCCGCGTCTTTATCCGTCAGGAATATACATCGTTTTATCTAAGTATGTAGCTAGTGCCTACCTAAAGACATGTTGGCCGAGTGTTTCGAGTAGTTTCCTGCAACGCAAAGACTGCAAGTTCGATTCTGACTGTACTAATGAATTTTCTGAACTTAAATCAGTAAAGTACAGTGATAAGTCACATAATGAGCTTTACGGTGAAGGAAAACATCGTGAGGACACCTGCATACGTTTAAGAAGAAATTCAAGGGCGTATGTATAGTCGTTGTTAATACTTTCTAAGATAGTCCCATAAAAATATGTTTCGAACCGAGTATTATTACTTTAATAATATTGTCATTTTGTTATCTTTGGAGCTATTTGGTTTATTGCATCGTCATGACGATACATTCATAATACCGTATAAGTTCTAGAAGCAAACTGTTCTATTTTATAAGACATCATTAATGTAGGTATACAAGTTGTCTCGCTGCGATATATCTCAAGATATGGTCTTATTCAAAATTGTATTGTCTTAAGGTGAAATTGGTACACGGATTGGGTCTCCTTTCGAGTCCGGTGTCACTAATGCCGGACAGATCGAGCATGGACATGCATGTCGACGGCCTGCCCGTCCCGCTGACCAATATCAAGGAGGAGGATATTAAGATTGATGTGACCACAGTGCCCATTGACTTGCCCATGAGGATGTTTGTAAGTGTACATTTACTAGTGTTCGGCGGTTTTGCTCGCGTTTAATTTGATTATTGTAGTAGCATGGTGTTATTATATAGCCCTTCAGCAATTATGTGCTGGGAGTAGAGTTTAGTCATTAAGCTGCCCTAACACTTAATACGTCGGTACTTCCCCAATATTTCGGTGTCGGGAGCGTTAATACGGTAATCGCTTCCCATCAGGTGGGCGATTTGCTTGTTGGTCACTCTTGTGGTATAAAAAAAATCGAGATACACTTATACGATTTGAAAATATCTATTCAAAACGGATTGGTAGTTCCTTAGATTTGCCAAACATAACAATATTTAACAAAATATTAGTGTAGATATATCTATAAAGATAGAGCGGTGGCCGAATTCGAGTACAACGCTTGCAAAAGATTGCATGTTCGAACCCCATCTGTATCCTTCAGTTTTTCTAAACTTCAGCACTTATGTATACAGGACGACTCGAAACGAGAATTCATATCGGACAATGCTGCTCCGCTGCCCGGCATTCCTGGCTCGTCTGGCCCCATCGGCTTCGAGCCTGGCATGTTTAAACACGACAAAGACGACATGGGTGCTCCCAAGGTAACATTTTCTTTCATTTTATCATGTGATTGTGCAATTGAGAGACAATGTGCAAGACGGCTTTAGATGTGTAACAGAATAAATATTGTACACAACTATAGATAGTGCCATCTACGAAGACGCGCCCCACCAATTTCTAGTTGAGGGAGTCGAGGGCTACTGGGTGTATGAACCGAGTCTATTAATTGTAGTGTGCGTGTGCACTCATAGGTAATCAGTGTGTACCAATAATATTCAAACATTAGAGGAAGCACACTTACACCACAAACTATAGGGAAGAATAGTGGGGCTCGTCTTCGTGGATGGCACTATCTATAGATACATATATTTACATTCTATATACGCAAGACGTAGACGCAAGCCTGTACTCTGTTATCTAAATGTAGTGTGATTACACAATAATTATATTTGGTAAACAGTAATTAAACAGAGTTGTTTATTTAGAATCCATCTCCAAGTTATGTACATCAGTACGTTTTACAGTTACTGATAAGCCGTATGATAATGACATCAGTATTCATTATCACCAGTGGTGTAATAACACCTACATTTCACTGGAATATTTAAGTTCCAACATGACTGTGTTCGAAGTCCAAGCCGAGGTCCATACCTCACAGATGCCCCATAGCTGTGATTGGTTACTACCTGAGAAGTGCTTGGCTCGAGGCCTTGTTCTTGGGACTTCGCAACGAGACAATAAAAAAAAGTTTAAATAATAATAATAATCTCTCCCTGTTCGTCATGTACGTCGTTACAATAGGCTTGCTTTCATCACGGTAAAAAAAAATACCTGGGACAATTCCACACAAATTGACCTAGTCCCAGATTAAGCAATGTACATGACGTCATAGTAAATGCAAAAAAAGCTCGTCATTTTTCATTGAACTATGTCCCAGTAAGGACAACGGATATCCCATCCAGAATTTGAATTGCTGATCAGTTATCACCAGATAACAAAAGATCGCAAGGTTAAGGCATCTCCAAGTGCTGAGTTCCACGTGGTATGGTTGTAGTGGCATAAGGGGGTTCTGTCCTCGTGATGTTGACCCAGCCACTTCTCTAAGTAAAAAGCCGATTATGATCGAGAGGTTATAGAAATCACCCATTTGCTACCATTGTTTAAAAAAAATGATTTGTTTTCTTTACCCGTGTTATATTATCCCCAGGCTAAAAAGAAGAAGAAGGATAAGAAGAAGCATAAGCATAAACACAAGCACAAGCACAGCAGCAAGGACAAGTCGTCGAAAGACAAAGAGCATAAAGACAGGTCGTTCCCGCCACGACCCCCTTCTAGTACAGAACATCTGAGGATCAAAGAGGAGACAAGAGAAACACTCAGTTCTTTCAGCTCGAGCCAAAGTCCCTCTGAAGATATCTCGTCCATGCCCAGTAATATGAGTTTCTGAGGCTCAAAATGATTATTATAAGTGAATTAATTATTATGTAGTAATAAATTATAAGAACACATTTCTATTAAAATACAGTTAAAAATTATATACTTTTTATTTCAAACTTCCTTATGTTACATTTTACATCTTGTGTGAATGGAATATGGTATATATTTGACTGAATCTGAAGCAATGTAGATTAAATTTACATCACTGAACCGTAGGTATTAGGTAAGTAACTTAATCTTGCGGTTTGGATTGAATTTCTCTCGTACCTATGAGGCAACCTAGAACGTCGCCGACATTATGGATGCTAGTATAGGTATACTAGCGCAATAATAGATGAACATTGCAATTGTCTAACAAGGACAATTACCCCAACTACCAACAATTTCACAACCTAAACGGTACTGCTCCTGTGATAAGTCTTCCGGTGATAAGGTTCAGACCAGTTATCCTCTTCTCTATCTATCTTCCTGCCAAAACAACATTTGGTTGTTATTAAAAAAAATTCAAGGAAAAACCTAAGTACCTAATTCAACAATTATGAGGTACACACGAGCTTACTGACGTGGTTTACACAAAGGTGACAAACGAAAATTATATAAGCATAAATTACCAGTACTCCGAGTCGTACCTTACCCTCCCTTAGTCGAGAAGATATAGCTCTAGTCGTCTCTAGACGTACGCTTTTTAATACATACCGGCCTCATCCAAGAAAAATATTTGGCTGATACTTATAAGGTGAGGGTACATTACGAAAAATCATTGAGTAAAACCCAATTCTGGCCTGATTTTCTAAACAGCAACAATCATTTCAACATCTCCCAAGAATACTGTATTAATAAAAGGTCAACCGCCGACAAAAGATGTATGATTCAATAATAAATTGATTGTCTAATGTACCTTTACGTTGATTGAATCAACCGCGGCAGAATTTCGAGAGCTACCGCGAAGAAACCTTATCAGTCTTACATTTTCGTAGCGAGCATTAGGTCAGTTGTGTTGTAGACTACATACAGTATACACCAGTATATATCTTTGGTATCTTTGGTATACACTATTGTAGGTATTTACAGTTTTATAAGTGTCAAGAATTTGTATTAATAAAATAACTCCAAGGTCAAATAAAACCGTGATGGCTTACCAGAATGGAAACACGAAAAAGATCGATGTAATTATCGTTGGAGGTGGCTTGGTATGTTGAATTAATTTTATAGCTTTTTTACTGTGATATTTATTAATGCATGTTTACGTAATTTTATTGAATATGCAAATTATCTACGTATTAATATACTAGAACCTCGTTTTACCTAGTTCTCGGTTTTTATATGTCTTATACCTACACCGATCTATGTTTAAGCAATTTTTGGTATTTGTTATAGAATTAAATTGAGGAATTGAGTTAGAACTGGCATGAATAAATTATATATTGTATTTAGTGGGATATTAACTAATGTTGTGCAACTATAAATGGATTTAGTGTGAATTGATTTCTGCAGGATCGGTAAATGCGGAATCGTTTGGATTCCAACTAAACTCTTTAAAAGAATATTTATCCAATAAGTATACGAGTATGTTTTTTACAAAAGTATGAAAAAACATTGAGCACAAATTACGTTGCAACACAATCTAGTTTAGCTACGTAAAACGTATTGGAGGAGGTGTTATCACTATTCACTAGTTGTTTATGCAACCTATGTCTCGAAAGGAATAACAATAATCTCTATCCCGTGAGGGATTCAGCTGGTGTTATCCGTAGATCCTATGCTGTAGAAATGAGACGCGACTATGAGAAACGTCTCATTCATACATATTCACCTTACAATGCTTGTAATGATGAGATCGTCCTTGAGTGTTCCATCTAATTGTCCTAGTTGAACTATACTAAAAATATTTAAATCATACATTGAAAATTCCAATTTAAACTGGAAGCATTTTAATCGCACCGTAAGTATATTGTGACCCTAATCTGACGTTGATTCAGGACCTAGATCTAGAACTTCTGACCACCGTATTCTTTTAGAGTGATCTGTAAATCAGCTATGATATATTAAACACTAGCTGTGCCCGCGACTTCGTCGGCGTGGACGGCTTTTTTATCTTTCGTAAAAATGTTTTTTTTTCAGTAAAAAGTATCCTATGTATTACTTCTAATACCTCCAAGAATATGTGTACAAAGTTTTATGATGATCGGTTAAATAGTTTTTACGTGAAAGCGTAACAAACAAACTTACATTCACATCAGCTATGATATATTAAACATTAGATAAAATATGCTACGATGTGCCTTGCAACACGCGCGTTAAGATCATATATAGGTAATCATTATTGCTGTGCTCCCTCGAGTTGCATTAATACCTACAGCCTATAGCTTTTCTCAATAAATGGGTTATCTAATGTAAAGATAGTTTTCACATCGGATTAGTAGTTCCAGACATGCACGTTCGCACAAACAACTTAGCCTAAGGCTTAAGATTGAATATTAACGTAATCCCAGGGTCTGTGACAAGACTAAGCGATAGAACTATTACTAAACCTAAGATTGAGCAAGATCACACCTACAATTAGGAGCAAGAGTTTATTAACCTTCTAAATTGTGAATTATTCAACAGGTTGGATCCCTTGAAGCCTTGTACTTGGCCAAAAGAGGCTACCGCGTCCGCCTTTATGAATACCGTGAAGGTAAACTACTTTTTAAATAGTTTTTGTATATACTAATAAAGTCTACTTAATTAGGTACTTGTATCTATACAAGTTGATACTTTAAGTATGTGTGTTGTTTAAAATATGTAGTTTAATATATTTAAGATCTCTGCTGGACAGCTTATACAAATATAAACCGTAAGCCTTAGACCCCTTCGCCTACGCCTACTTATTGGTTACTGATAGAAACCGTCATGCCGGCCTCCAGACTAATATAGTAGGAAATACCTTTTCTACTTAACTGACTTAAGTACAGTGATTAGTCACACCACGAGCTTTATGGTGAAGGAAACATCGAGAGGAAACCTGCGTACCGGTGAGAAGTAATTGGAATTACTTCTCAGCAGTACGCAGGTTTCCTCTCGATGTTTCCTTCACCATAAAGCGTAGGTATATAAATATTCGTGCTTGAGTTACGGCAACGAACTCTCCATCTATCACGTTGGCAACTAAAGTAGGTATGTCTCTGGCGGAAAGTGGGTGTGTTAGGTAATATTTATCTTTTCTACGACTGTTAAATGCTATGAAATATTAGCAACATCTGGAAATTCTGAAAAGCAAAAAGCAAAAAGCCTTTTGGTTTTGCTTTAGCCTTAATTGATAGTGATCTGCTATTTGGTAATCTCACAAGCTATGAAAGTAATTTAATAAGACCACCGTAGTTCTATATAGTTGTACGTATTTATATTATACGTACCTATCTTCACGACATTCCACAAGGGTCCCCGTAGGGGTAGGTAGAGGTGTATAGGGGTGAATAAATAATGTTTAATTGGACTATGTGATTAATTATAATATGTGATTAGATCTTATCGATACATTTTAAATTTGTCATTGCTATCGAATACATATATGTACATATACATATATATCCACTAGGTATTTTAAAGTTATTAATTATTTTGTACTTATTAACATACTTACCTACATCGGTATCAAATTGGCAAGTGAGTCGCGCTTATCCAGTTTTATATAAATAGAGTGCATAAAGAGAATACTACTAATTTTATCATACGGCGATTCTAAATAACCTCTCAAAATCCATCAATAACTACTGTTTGCATTTACCGCTTGCCTTTAGTTGTTAGTGGGTCCCTATCTACCAAGATAAAACTACCCAAGATAACTGAATCTGCATCTTCCATCTCAAGTATCCAGGTTTAATTTTTCATGTTTTTAGACATAAGGAAAACACCTTTAGCAAGGGGCAGGTCAATAAACCTTGCTTTGTCTATACGAGGAAGACGTGCTTTGAAGGATGTTGGCTTGGAGAGTCACATGATCCAAGAACATGGCATACCAATGACTGGTCGCAGGATCCATAGGCTTGATGGTTCCACTTACGTTATACCTTACGACGCGAGGACTAAACAGGTATGTTGTACAGTAATTTCAGGAACTTCAGTTTTTAAGATCCTTTGCTTCATCTTAAAGCAAGATTTACAGCTGCCTCGGACCTGACATGCGATGAACTACTAGGCATTCCAAGAAAAAGTTTTCTAGCTAGCATATTTTTCTGAAGGAGGTGCTAACTTAGAGCTAAGATCCACACTAGAAACCATTTGAAAAAAAAATCTGATCTAAGTGACAAGTTTTGCATAAAGTTATTAAGTACTGAAGAGATCTAGGATTGCGAATTGAAATTTCGCGGAAGGTCAGTTCGTATGCTTGTTTGTTAGCCTGAAGGTATAAAAATAATAACAAATGCATAAAACATTATAATATAAATGCTCCTTCTAATGCGTGACTTACCGTTACTTATCTAGATCGAATGTAGCATGAAACACATAATTAAAGGCTCGTGATGCTAAGAACTAGATACCTTTAAATATTATTTCCTTGTCACTACTTAAGCACTCAAATTGCACCTCAAGCATATTGTGATTAGCTGACTTCTTCAAATAGTTATTATGCATATAAATTTTTTTTTATACAACAAGAGTGGCAAACAAGCATACGGCCCACCTGATGGGAAACGGTTACCGTAGCCTATTTACGCTCACGATACCGAAGTATCACTTGCGCGTTGCCACTCTGTGTTCGGAGAGTTATAGTGTGTTGGCAGCATAATGGGTTTGCTCCCTCTGCTTCCAACACAATGTAACAATCCTCCCCCCTCCCAAGGAGCTCATTAGTGGAAACCTTATTCACCGCGTAGGAACACAACACGAAAATTTTGTTATTTGGCTACGGACTTCTGTAAGGTGGAGGTCCTGCCCCAGTCGGGTAGCTCTGAATTCGAACAGGAAACCTGTTATGCCCTACCTCTCTTTTTTTTAGAAGACATTTACGTCTTCTTACGTTTGCAAACTCATTGCTTCTTAAAACACCTCAACGGGGTATGTTTCTTAACATTTACTAACTGCAGTCCGCTTTGGTCGCCGTTGGCCGATCCCGTAGCAAGGGCTACGAAAAACATCCTAATTAAAATGGACAGTAGTGAAGAATAACAATGTAAAATAATTAAGCATGTAATTTTGATAAGCACGTTATAAAACGCAGAGGTATTTGCTTAAGAATTATATTATAATTTGTTTTCTTTCAGTGTATATACTCAGTTGGTCGAAATTATCTGAACAGTTTGCTTTTGGCAGGTAAAAATTTATCTAACCTTAAAGTTTTTTCAATGTCAACAAGAGATGTCACTGTAAACCAATTTTTTTTCGCAGAATCCGAAAATTATAGCAATGTAGAAAGATATTACAATCATAAACTTATAGACGCAAATTTAAAGAAAGGCTCATTGACTTTTCTTAAGTAAGTATTTATTTAAATATAACAGCTCGATGTGGGCATAAAGTTAAGAAGTAGAAGGCTTAAAAATCTTTTGTAAACATTCCATATGTGTAAGTGAATTGTAGAAGCTAAGCAAGCTAACGAAATTAGATAAACACAATTTTCAGCTTACATACCGCGACCTACTATGAGTTTTTATTGATAGAAAATATCCAAAATTTTTTGCACACTTCTTTACAATTTCTCAAATTTTTATAAGGCGTTGCTTCAATTCTCTAGCTACTGTAGATCCAAAACATGTAGTGAATATAGTAAATACATAATTTATACAAAGTCGACTTGTCGAATTCAACCAATACGAACAACGTAATAAGGAAAACTCAGGCATTTTTCAGATCTGTTTATTTAATTATCATTGCACTCAACAGGACAGATACTAAAGAAGAGGTACAGGTGAATGCCGACTTGATCATTGGAGCTGACGGTGCCTTCTCCGCGGTGCGCAAGGCAATGATGAAGCAGCCACTCTTCGACTTCAGCCAAAAGTATATTGAACACGGTTACTTGGAATTGTGTATTCCAGCTGACAAGGATGGAGGAGTGGGTGATATTTGTTACCTTATCTTACAACTGCACTGCTAGCCTCAAACACTAGTGTAAATAGTTGCTATATTGCAAAGATTTCGTTTTATCTTTTGGATGCTTAAATAGTGTAGCTAATTCTATTATAGCTTACGTTAGAAGATTAGTGCGAATTATTATGAAAAATATCAACGTTGACGCTTTTAACGTCTTTTAAGCAACAGTGTTTTCGCAATTCTATAATACTGAAACACTTTAGTTCTCTTGTTCCATATAAGTTCCAAGCAAAAACAAACTATTGATACAAGCCAACCAAATGCAAGTATGTATATATAAACAACCAAGTCATCAATGCGCAACTGTTTAAACTTCTTAGTACCACTTCTCTGTACCGCCACATAACTATTTCGATAATATTTTTCCTGTTGATTGTTCATCAGTCCTGATTCAATCAATTGACGTGCACGTAATTGAAACTTATCCCGTAAAGGAAATCCTTTGGTTAAGAACATAGCTATCGCAAGGCTTGGGGTAAATTCCCAAGAATCCAGTTTTGATTTTCCATTTTCGTCTATGTATTTGTATTCATTCAATTTATAAGTCATATCCAATTCCATTGCAAAGTATGTTTTTCTTTTTGCGACATAATCGAGAGTATTTCCTGTATCTGTAACATTACAGCGACGTTTTGGTAAGTCAAAGTTGAACGCATAGTGAAAAAATGCCGTAGTCTTTGATTTGATACATGACTTATAAGGCAGAGTGTACAAATTATCTAGATCAATATGCCTTATTGGACTACTGTGGGTAGTCATTAAGCTATACAAGCCCGTTGAATAGAAGTTGCAGATGAAAAATGTAAACCATATCCAAAAGATTAGAAGTATCCTCAATCTTTTTATTTTATCTAAATTACTTTGGCAATTATAGAATATATATCCCCACAATTTGAGAGCCGTATTTACTGAATCGGTTTTTAATATAACATTAGATACCAAGAAAACAGCGCAATAGGACAGAGCTAATAAAATCCATGATAAGATGCCGAATTCTCTATGGACTTTCATCCACATCTGATCATCAATCTTGGGTGTGTAAATATAAAAAGCTGCATATTGTAATCCCCATACGTAGTCGAATAAAGCAGCCCTATTTCTAATCAGAACGATTCTTCCAACAGCAATATCTGCAGTGTTATTATGAACGAAACTCAGTAACCCTACAACTGTACGATTTGGCCTTATTACACCATAGCCCCGATTGTAATTTTTGAGTATATTAAAAAATATTTGAAAGCCTTCAATTTCAGCAATAATATTTAGAAAGTAATGTTCTAGGCCTAACGTATTTTCTTTAGATGCAAAATTCTTAAACTGCAACTGAGCTGGTGTATCCGATGTTATGACTTTGACTGTACAATTACGAAGTCCATTGAGGATTTTATTCGGAAAGTAATTAATATTTAATTCTTTGCAGTTTCCCAAATGAAATACTGTGCCTTGTACATTTTCACCACAATTATTGTTCTCAAAGGGTAAATATGTGTACACTTCCACCTCTGAGCTCGTCCGGTTCCATAATATTAAAGTGACATTATACATTCGATAATCTAAAAATATCTGAAATCCCCGCTCAACTTCAGTATTATTTGTCCTATGTAAGTGAACGATAAATTTGGCTCTAGGGTTCCAGAATTCTTCTTTAGACATTTCATTCATGCCACTCGATAGCTCTTTTATATCGTCGGCTATCATTAAATAAATACCGTTATATAAAAACCAATCACGGGTATCAAACGATCTCAATAAGATAGTATAGCAACTGCTGTGGGCATTGATTCTTATAATCATTTCATTTATGTTATTTGTATGTACCACCGTTACAACAGATCCACAAGGGAAGCTTTTTCTGAAGATATTGTTAATGCAGTCTATTGTATATTCATTTTCGATCTCCATAAAATTGCTTAGAGACACGTTTTCTTTACTTTCAACTTTACTGGTTAGTACAAGCAAAAGCAATGAGCAAAATGCCAGTATCATTTTGACGATACGCTCATTTAAAGCGCAGATTTAATACTGACGAACCTTAAGTCCTTACTCAGATATATATTTACCAATATATTGACATGAAAAATGATTCCCTAACGACGTTAATTTTGTACCAATTTTATTTTAAGATGATTTATCGCCACTATAAAATATTTCTACTGACACTAAATGCCTGAAATTACCTACTCTTTATTGATTTCGGAGCAATAATATGATGGCAATCATTTACAATCAGGGGTAGGTAGTTATGTGTACTACTTACACACCCACTTTCCGCCGGAGATACACTTTAGGTGCCAACGTGATAGATGGCGAGTCCATATTCCTACAAATTCAATGCCTGAAGGTGTCAAGTCTACAAAATAATTGATTGTTACTATGTGGATAGTTCATATACATATGTCGTCCATAAATCCAAAATATAGTCCATTTATGTTCTCGGAAGGTATATCTCCTTATAATTCCTTCCCGTTTAATAATCCTGTGCCAACCCTGTGTTTGCTGCTCTAGCATAAACTCGGGTTCTAACGTGATAGGTGATGAGTCTGTCACTGTCGTCTTAGATGCAGGTATGCAGGTATCTGCATCTTGAAGTTTTCATGCATCGTTAAAATTGTGGAACGATAGATTTATCACATGGTACTTAAGTTCAGAATGAAAATCGGTACATACCACCGGGATTTAAATCAGCAATCTTGACTTTACAGGTGCTTACGGTTTGTTCCTCTTAGACATCAGGACTGTTATAATAACTAGTTTCATCATTATTCACATTTTAATGCAATATTCACCTTTTTTCAGTTCCAAATGCCACCGAATTACCTTCACATCTGGCCTAGAGGTGAATTCATGATGATAGCACTACCTAACCAGGATTGCTCATGGACTGCTACTTTGTTTATGCCATTCGCACACTTCAAGAGTTTAGAGACTGAGGAACAATTGATAGAGTTCTTTGAGAAGTACTTCCCTGATTCCATACCGTTAATAGGACGGAAGAAGCTTGTGGAAGATTTCTTTGGAGGTTCTCCATCCCCTTTAGTTGCTGTCAAGGTAAGATAATTAGCAGAAGATAGCGTGTTATTTCACACTTGTTTTATAAATACCTAAGAATACATGTCATCACGCCGAGCTCTCTCTAAACTTACATTCCTCTTTCGCTTCGTGGACACTCATCAGCCTCTTCATACATGCTCACCGGCTTCGAGTACTCTTGACGTTTCCATCCGTGTAGGTATCCGATCGATATAGCAGTATCAATTCCGTGAACGTTGCTAAATATGCGGTATAGATCTTTTCTATTCTGAACTTTTTTCGGAACTGAAAGGTTTTTTGCTTAGAAACGATCAACAGTGATTGAACATAGTTTTATATATGTACCTATGTCATTTTATATTATAAACATATGACGTCTAATAGGTGTTGCTTGTGTTCTTTACGTTCAGGAAAAGTTTTTAAATATTTAATGATGTCAGAAAGATGCGAGATAAGAGAAAATATTTAAAAACGTACATACGTATGTAACGTCGGGCTTTAGTAACGGCCAAGTCGGCATTGAATTTTCAAATCGTGGAACCACATAAGAAATATCTTCATTAAACGGTATTTTTCTAGCTAAGAGATACAATAAATACCTTCGTAATCACTGTTGAGGTTAAAGGTTATCAAGGATAACCTTAGACGAAATCATATCATTAACAAGTTAGATATGTGGTTTTTATCTCATACGCTTTAGTTAATGCAGTCAACACGCTTAAGACACATAAGACAACTAGAGTATATTGTGGTAGATTCCATAAATGCACATTTCAAACAGTATACTTGTTAGGGTCTGAGAAAGACTAAGGTTTAATAACCCACATTTCGCCGAAGATTTATTTCTGTGTAAGCAAGACAGATGACGCCTGAGCTAGAATTATCTTACAATTATGAAGTTTTTAGACCTTTTCAGGTTTCTTCACGTTGTTTTCCCTAACCGTAAATCTCATCTCTCTCTCTCTATCTAAATGATTTTCCTTGTTTGTAACAGTGTCGTCCATATCACGTGGATGACAAAGCAATCATCATTGGAGATGCGGCTCACGCTGTTGTGCCCTTTTACGGACAAGGCATGAACGCTGGGTTCGAAGATTGCACTATACTAGACCAGCTGTTCCAGAAACATGGTGACAACTTGTCTGAGATCCTGACCGAGTTCTCAAACACGAGATGGGAAGATACTTTCGCCATAAGTGACTTGGCCATGTATAATTATATTGAGGTACCTTCTTAAATACATATCATCACATGAAATCCCTCAAGGACTGAGGCCAGTAGAGAGTAGAGACAGGAGTCTAGGACATAGCTAGGATATCGTCCAAAAATATGTGCTATAAGTTGTAGTTACGTTACATCCAACGTGCCAATATCGAATTCACTTGCTATCTCGTTAATTTCTTCGGCAAGATTGTAATGTTAACTGGTTGGCAGTCGTCTGCTCCTGGTTATTTTTAATGATGTTATATCTTCACACCTTTCGACAAGGTTCTCTACCTTCCCCGGGCAGAGGTGACCTACTTTTCACTGAAGATATATTTAGTGTCAACGTGATAGATGGCGAGTCCATCGATCATTCTCAACCAAAACTATACATATGTCTTCGAACTTCTTCTCGAACCTATGTAGATTTCCCCTCTATGTTTTCCTTCACCGTAAACCTCGACGTGATATATATCACTTTACTTACGTTCAGAAAAACATATTGGCGCGGTCGGGATACGTTTTTTTTTATTTCTAGATGCGTGATCTTGTAACCCGTCCTTCCTACCGGCTTCGCAAGGCTATTGACGACTTCATATTCTGGCTCATGCCACGGCTCTGGGTGCCTTTGTATAACTCTGTCACTTTCACCACTATGCCTTACAGCCACTGCGTGAAGAACCGTCAATGGCAAGATAAGGTATCTTCATATGCTATTATCATCACTATACAAGCGTGCGGAAGGGATTATTTTATATCCTTACTCTTTCCCAAAACAGTCAACGAATCCGCACTTTCCGCCAGATATATATTTAGGTGCCAGCGTGACAGATGGCGAGTCCATCGCCGTTTCGCAGAACTATACTTAGGCCCTAGAAATTCTTTCCAAATGTATACAGGATTCCTCTCGTATTTTCCATCACCATAATGCTCGTGGTATGGCTATCACTGTACTTAAATTCTTAAAAACTCATTGGAACAGTCGGGATTTGAGCTTGCAATCTTTGTGTGGCAGAATACTCGAACTAATCGGCTTGGATTTAGTTTACGCCATTTTCGTATGTCGCAATTTTTTACATAGTATCCTCACGCCTTCCCACAAGGGTCCCCGAAGAGGTAGGCCGAGGTGTATAGGTAATACCCACGCACCCACTTCCCGCCAGAGGTATATTAGGTGGCAACGTGACAGATGGCGAGTCCATCGCCGTTAATCAAGCATGACTATACATACGCCTTTGAATTGCTTCTCAGACGTATGCAGGTTTCCTCTCGATGTTTTCCTTCACCAGAAAGGTCGTGGCGTGACTAATCACTGTACTTAAGTTCAGAAAAACTCATTGGTACTGTCGGGATTCGAACTTGCGACCTTTGCGTCGCAGACAACTGCTCGAACCAATCGGCTACCACGGCTCTATATATTTTTTTACTTTGGTTATTACTTTCATTATAATGGTTTGTAAGACGCCTGATTTAATTAAGGTTTGCTATACAAAGGGACTCGGATCAGTTATATTCTACCAAAATAGTCAGGACTAGGTGCCCTGTGGTTTCAGCAGATTTATTTTATTTTACTGAAATACATTATAGTTTCTTTTAATACAGCTTTTGATGTTTTACATAGGATGAAAGGATGTTTAAAATCGATTCAGTAGTTTTTTTATCTCTTGCAAACTTACAAAACTTCCAATCATTCCTCTTTATAATATAAGCGAAGATATTCTCATTCATCAGCTATTCACGTTAGATCATACGATCATCATTATTGACGTTATACTTCAAAACGGCTCAGATTTCTGTTGGAGGTCTAACGTCAATAAAATCGCGGGAGTTGTTTTCGGACTGACAGTTGTTTGTTTGTAACAATTCAAATTAACACAAAAACTAACTTCGTAAGCTAAAGTTGAAAACGTGATCTCAATACGCTTTCCTTTACTTTTCAGGTCCTGAAGCGCAGTGTATTCTTTGCGACGGCACTTTCAATCGGATTTTATGCCGTTAAGTATTTTGGTATTTTACAGAAGTAAATAATATATAATTCCAAATCTATTCTTTATTTTCCAGTAGACATTATACACGCTGATTTGCCATAATGGGTTAGGAGCAGTTTAAAAGTAAATAAAGGGATAAAATAAATCATTCAGTCCAGAAAATCTATTCACGTAGATTACAAAAAAAACGAAAATTTACCTGATTCTATTAATATATAATCAATGCAATCTTCTACTAGTAGTTTCAAACTGACATTTTCTGTCATATATGATAGAAAAATTAAATTAAATTAAATATCCTCACGCCTTCCCACAAGGGTCCCCGATGGGGTAGGCAGAGCTGTATGGGTAATACCCACACACCTACTTTCCGCCAGAGGTATATTAGGTGCTAACGTGACAGATGGCGAGTCCATCGCCGTTACTCAAGCACGACTATACATACACCTTTGAATTTCTTCTCAGACGCATGCAGGTTTCCTCTCGATGTTTTCCTTCACCGTAAAGCTCGTGGTGTGACTAATCACTGTACTTAAGTTCAGAAAAACTCATTGGTACAGTCGGGATTCGAACTTGCGACCTTTGCGTCGCAGGCAACTGCTCGAACCACTCGGCTACCAAGGCTCTTAGATATTTATTTTCTGATAGAAAAATATGCCTTGTATTGTCATTTGTCTTGATACTTTCTAAACTGAAGTCGTTTATATACCTATTTAAAGAAATGCCGTAACGTATCACTGCTTTGTCATTTGTAATTTGCAATAAAATCCACCAAGTAGTTAGAAACAAATATCTACAATCCTAAAAAGTAAGAAAGCATGAGAGATGAATGTATATAATATTGTAAGTATGGTACAACATTCTTTGTCGCGTGATAAATATATTCCTTATCCATATTTTATTCATATATTCAGAGAGGAACTGTTGCATGATTTTGAAGATATAGATAGTAAATTCAAATATCTGTGAACGATGAAGCGGTTCGTTCCATTGGAATGATTGGTTAAAAGGAAATTGTTAGTTTGCTGGATTTATACTCGCCTATAGGGTTTGATGCCTTAATGTTTGATCAACTAAGGTTTGAACAATTATGGTTTGATCGATGAGGTTTTGAACATTCAAGGTTTGATCAATTAGGGCTGGATCAAACAAGGTTTGAAACTTAAGGTTTGCTCAATTTCGGTTGATACTTTCACGTTTTCTATGTGTGGTACCTATTACAAGCGTGCATAGTCGACTGTCGTTTACCATCAGGCGAGGCGCTTGCTTTTGATCACCTGACCAAAAATCTTTACACACCACGAATCACCACCAACTCACAGCAGGCACCACTAATAATCCTATATACCAAAAACTTCAAATAATACAAATGGAAATAACAAACACAACAATCGCGACAAAACATAATACATTCAATTGACTTGACAATAAGGAAATCACGAAGATTTCTCAGTAGAGCCGTAACAAAGCTTTAGTGCTCATTTAGTATGCGGGAACTATGCTTAATCTCTTAAGGGTAAGTTACATCGGTAGACTAGATATATTTAAGTCCCAGTACAGTTTATAGCGTTTGGGATGGATTATTTAATACTAGCTTATGCACGCGGCTTCGCCCGCGTGGAGTTCGAAAAAGAAGCTTTGGAAATTTTCCTGCTAGAATTGGTTCAGCCGCTATGCCGTGAAAGAGCGTCATACATTATAATAGAAGAACTTAAAATTTTTCAGGATTAAAAAAAATAGCCAATGTCCTATTACTACGTATAAGCTATCACTATTTAATCTTTCAGCCAAATGGGTTCAGCCGTTTGTCTTTCTTTCACATTTATAATATTAGTAAGAAGTTAGATAATATCTTGCTTGCTTTTATTGAATGGAGCATTTTAAGAATTGGTTTCGCCTAATACCTGACCCCGCAAAGAATAACGGCTATGATTTTAGCGTTCCATGTGTTATGAGCGTTAAATTGTGTTGCTCGTATAGTTTTGATAATATTATATTTTCATTCATCAGATATTTAGTTAGGTACCAACGCCACAGATGGCGTGAGTGTCGCCATCTCCAAGGTACGTCTGTAGGAATACATATATTATATTGGTTTTCTGCGTTGAAAAGCTCGTGGTGTACATATAGGAACATATTTTTTTATAATTTTTTTGGGTACAGGCCACTAGGGTTGTATTCTGCATTTCTGACTTTGGAAGTGGCAAGAATAACGCGACCACCAAGTATCTTTACTTAATTATTTAATTTGATTTGATTTATTATATTACGTTTGTATTGTAATACAAATGCACCATTCTTATTGAATTTAATGTAATGCTATTAATTGCAGTTATATATATGAACTGGCTTTGTCCCGTAGTTATATACTCGCGTAAAATTTTAATTCATTGGTAGTTCTTCTTTTGGAATAAAGCATATCCAAGTGATCCGGCTAATAATCTATCTCTGTACCAAATTTTATTCAATTCCGTTCAGCTGTTCTGGCGGTCAGCACAAAGGCTTAGAATGTATAATATGAATAATAACTAATATCTAATCATATAATCAATCATGAGCCGTGGTTGCCGAGTGGTTCGAGCAGTTGCCTGCGACACAAAGATCGCAAGTTCGAATCCCGACTGTACCAATTAGTTTTTCTGAACTTAAGTACAGTATTTAGTCACACCACGAGCTTTACGGTGGAGGAAAACATCGTGAGAAAACCTGCATACGTCTGAGAAGAAATTCAAAGGCGTATGTATAGTTGTGCTTGAGTATCGGAGATGGACTCGCCATCAGTCACGTTGGCACCTAATATACCTCGGCGGAAAGTGGGTCTGTGGGTATTACCCATACACCTCTGCCTACCCTTTCGGGGACCCTTGTGGGAAGGCGTAAGGATATTATTATTATCATACGAAATTGTATCTATGCGTTGCGTTGCGTTGAAGCAGCTCTACTAAGAATTAAGCTGCTTTCAGTCGCAAGCACTATTAGTTTGTGGTTTACCCAAGATTAAAACTAAAAGCTCTCGCGTAGCCCACTTAGTAAAAGGAAATGCATTGGGATACCGCGTGTGCTGCAGTGCACCATGCGAAGCCAGAATTGCTGGCTAGATTAAGCGGAGCGCGAAAACGCGTTAAGCTTATCTGGGTCGCTTTAAAAGTGACATTTCTCAATAGTTGCTAACTTTTAAGGAATTACTACCTGGGCCAGCGGTCTCACCCGCGTATAAAAAATATCTTATGTGCTAATTAAGTTAATAATCTTACTCTGTGCCAAATTACTTACGATTCTGTTCAGTATTCTGAAGTGTGCGTGAAGAGGAATAATTCCTCGCATCTATAATTTGCGTGAGATTAGTCTAATACATATGCTTTTAGTATTAGAAAGACTTTCTATTTTCTTGGGACATGCTAAGTACTGAACATCAAATCTAGTCTTAATATAAATGGATTATGATTATTATGGCGAATTTTGAAACCTTCATGTATAACAACAAATTTATCATATACTATTTCACTGTAGCTTAAAGAACAGGAAATAATGTAAGAATGTGTCTAGAGCCCGAATAATAATCAGTCAGTCAGTTAAGTTTTACAGATGCAATTTATAGATAGTCCGATTTACTCGTAATCTGAATCGACCGAGAAAATAAGAAATAAAACTGTGGGAATGCTTGTTCAATCTAGGGACCGGGGCGTTCCCAGGTCTCAACTTCGGAATTCCGCGATTTCGGCGACGAATCGAGCTCTGAGAGACGTGTCCGGTCAAAACTAATTGGACGATTTTAAGTTAAAAAATAGAAGAAAACGTCTGCTGACGTTAATTAGAATTTATCGCTCGAACAGCTTATCGTAATGTAGTACCCTAACCGTTGATAGCATATATATTATACATGATGTATGAGAGTGTCTTTGACAAATTATTATTTTTATAAATACGTTTAAGAGCGTTATTTAGAAACGTCATATAACGTATCTAAAGAACCACGGACAAAGGATAATTCTAATAATAAAGCCTGTTTGTTTCGGCTAATCTCTAAAACGGCTAGACCGATTTTGACGGACGAGACTGTCACTGGCAGATAGCTGATGTAAGGGACTGTTTTTATTTTAGAAACTAAAAAATAACTTTTTGTTAAATTCCACGCGGACGAAGTCGCGGGCACAGCTAGTATTAAATATAACTACTCTAATGCAATTTCTTGATTTATAAATATATATATATATATATATATATATATTTATATATATACCGTATAGTTTGAATAGAATAGTAAGGCGAAATACAGAAATGCTTTGTTACAGTAACCTTCTAATTATAAGTAATAGATATGCTTTTACCTACGATTTGTGAGCTGTAAAAAAGTATGCATCCATGTATGCCACTTTCCGCCAAGACAAACCTTTCGGTATATTCCATCTAATGAGTTCTAATGCTTTGTTCATTTTGTGCATTCCGATAACTCTGTGGTTATGCGAGGGGTAGCCTGGTCGGTATTTTAATTGGCGGTTTGATCAAAGCGTCATAGTCAACCGGCTTAAATTCCACGTATAATGTGGCAATGCACTATGTGCCATACTACTTAGAATTAAGGTAGATATCTGCTTTCGTGTACCAAGTATTTACATGGAAAATCTACTTGCATTTCACGTTATTAATTATAGAAAATCTTGCAAAATTAGAACATACGACGCCTACAGGTAAAAGGAAAAGGACAGGTACATGGGTGAAACAAATTGCTATAAATAATTTGGCAGGCGTTTATGCTTTATTAAACAGTATGTTTTAAAAATCAAAATTATTATTTATTTATGAGCAAGAGTAGCAGATTGATGACGAGCATCCTTACTTCTAAATATTCTCGGTTCGGATGTCTGAGCTTACAGAAGTTAGATGGTCCCTAAAACCAAAATCCTGTTCGATAAATCTACCTATATCAACTGTCTCATTAGACGAAATCAATTGGTGAGATTTCCTGACGGCTATTTTGTGTCCTTTTCTCGCAATTACTTAATTTCATTTTGATGTGTGACGTAGTTCCTAAAAGATAAGATTCTATTGATGTGAAAACTAATAGGTACCATTTTGTTTATAAGTATTATAAGTAGGTACATAGTACATACATGTTTCTCAGAACAAATCGTGGATTACGCAGAGCATGTAAAGCGCCAATTTTCTGTGAAAAAAAATGCTAATTAATTATTATATTATAAATGTGAATAGATAGTATTTGTTTACGCTTTAACATTTTAGCTCAAAATACCATAATCTATTTATGCAAAAACGCTGTATCTGGTCTATTCGTGATAACCTCAAAAACGACTGAATGAGTTTATAAATAATTTTCACCTATATATAGAGTGATTCATGAGAAAGGCTTAAGTTCATAGTTTGTTAAGGTTTTGAAACGAGATGAAACGATCTTAGGACGGAAAAAAATATGTAGACATGATATGCATACATACCAGTGCGAAGCGGGTCGCTAGCTTGAAAATTTCCGGTCACTTGAACATAAGCTTGAGAAACAATTTGTTAATGATTAACGTTTCCACCACGTCTACTTCATTCTAATTTATTATTACGAACACCTTATCGGGATATCAATTAAGAACGGTGATCAAGCAAGCGATGTGGAGCGATAAACGGTTTTTATTCATTACTATGAGCAGGTGGAACTTGTTATATACAAACCTTCTCTTATAATAAATTGGTTCTTACTTTTTTATCTTCACACTTTATATGGTGACTTGCTTTAGATGCAAAGGACGTTAACCATGAATAGGATAACTACCTATTGTCAGCATACCCTTAAATGTTATTAGCTAGTTAGAGTTTCACTGTAAAAATAATAAAAACTGAACTTTTATAATTGCGTCCTGTTCGTCCATCGTTCGAATGTCCATAGTATTTCCCAAGAAGAGATTGATATGTATCGATTTTTTATGTATTTTAATATGCCTTAATTTTTTAAATTACACAAATTAACAAAAAGTATGATTTGGTTTGAGACACCTAAATATGTCTCCGGCTAACATAGGGTGTTCGGGGCCCTGGTGGGAGGGAGTGAAGAAGAAAGTATTTATGTAAACAACCGGAAAACACGGGTGTAATTAACTTTGCGTAAATTGGGGTCATTGGGTACACGAACATTATGAACGAAAGCTAATAGCACACGCTTCGTCATAAAATACTAACTACTAACTAAATATTAGATCGGACACGTTCCCGGCTCAAACGTTCCCATGATGCCCGCATATGAATTTGCAATCGAACAGACGCAGATTCCTCGTCATACTCCATTGCTAGCGTATAATCCGAAAATATATGTCACAGCAAACATCTAAATATAACATGACACACAAATAGAGATATACAAAATTTGTCTCCTAAACAAAATCCGTTCCCATAGGCGTCATTAGTGGAATAATATAGCCATGTGTTCTGTAGTCTCCCTTGAACAAACAATCAGAGCTCACCATATGTGAACGCCTTGACATTGATACAGAACGCTTTGTTCTAGATTAATTATTGGTTACGGCTATAACTAGATACCTCAAGATGAGAAGATGAATTTGGCAAATAATAAACCGAAATCATGTCAGATCTGAAGTGTATTTTATAACTTTTTTGTTATCTTTTGCTAGTATGAAAAAAACTGTTTCTTACGTAAACAAGATGTATATGTAAGTAAATAAATAATTTTATGGAGTAAGCCTGACACATCCAAAGATTGTTCTTTATCTAGTTGTAGCGCAATAGAAATACTTATCCAAGGCGTTTGTATCGAATGAAACAGATAAACTTTATTTACAATAACAATATTGGCTAAAAGCTGTCGAATAACTCAAAGATAAATTATTATGTCACTGTTTTCCTTCCCTTTCGCCTTATTGCATTATTTCTTAACAACGTAAAGTTTAAAAAACTGTGAATTATAAATACTTTTATTTTAATTGTTTATTTATTTAGACAGACTGATGAGGCCTGTAAAGTAAGACCATAAACAAAACCATAACCACAATCTCGGCTATATTACCTTGACCATAAACAATGTGTTGGAACAAAGAGTCCTCGAGGCGTGTTTCTACCAATTATAATAGTCAGTGCATAGTTTTCGATTTCCCACATTCCGGCCCCAGACGGCTGGATACTCGCTGGTTATCACAAAGGATTGGTTTAATTGCTTTGGGCATGTTTGAATGTGAACCTAAATTAGCAGACCTTTGAATGTCGAATCTTTATAAGTGTAATTCATACAATTTCAGATTTAAAGGCTTTCGTAATTTCAATATTGTTTCGTGTGCTTGTGTCTACCAACAGAATAACTTAAAATATTATGGTATGAGAACTCTGAATATTAAATAAAAGTATATTATTATAGATGGATGGTGTTCGTGGTGGCTGAGTGGTTCGAGTTGTTTGCGACACAAAGATCGCAAGTTCGAACCGAATCGATTGAACCAATGAGTTTTTCTGAACTTAAGTACACTGATTGGTCACACCACGAGCTTCACGGTGAAGGAAAACATCGAGGAAACTTGAATACGTCTGAGAAGCAATTCAAAGGCGTATGTATAGTCGTGCTTGAGTAACGGCGATGGACTCGCCATCTGTCACGTTGGCACTTAAAATATATCTCTGGCGGAAGTCTTTTTATTTCGTTGCAGGGTATCTCTCGATCTTTCCTTATTTAATTAAGCTACCTTACAAATCTACACAGGTACAGTGCATCGTATAGGCATGTGAAGTCTCAAATACACAAAAGACAAAATCATAGTAGACCGTGAACATTCACAAGTTTTTACCACAACGCTAATAAATGCGCTAGTAGCAGGTACGTTAATGTGGGAATGGGAATTGAATCTTGCGCTCACGTTGTGTCTTTCGAGGATAGTGTGCCAGAGTTATACTATTATCACGATATCGTTGTAAATTTAGCTATATGCGATTATGCTAATTTGGTCGCACTTTTATTAAAACTAGAAGACTACATTGGACAATTCAAACAACTAATACTAGAATTAGTCGCTGGCTTATTTATCATAGTTCTCAGCTTAAATTCTAATTTATAACTTCTTCTTTTCTCAATTCGGGTTTTTTTACAATAATAATCTAATATTTTAAAATTTTTTTATTTTATTAATTTTGAGTAACGGCGATGGAGACGCCATCTGTCACGTTGGCACCTAATATACTTCAGGCGGAAAGTTGGTGTGTGGGCAGTACCTATACACCTCTGCCTACCCCTTCGGGGACCCTTGTGGGAAGGCGTGAGGATATTATTATCATTTATAATATCGTATCTTGCCCAGAATTAGTTACGGTACTGATGACAATATTTGTGTCACTTGTTTAATTTTTTTATTATAGCGAGGGCGCAGAGATCTATTCTTCAAATCTGTTAGGTCTGTTATTAGTTATGATAACCGTATGTATGGAGGTTTAACAATGGTCTAACTAGTAATTCCCTAATTATTGAATGGTTTTTATGGTCGGGTTTGCGCGTGTTATGCCCTTGGTGTTGCGTCCATGGGCGGCGCTGACCGCTTACCGTCGGACCGTATTCTTGTTTGCCACGTTAGTACTTAGTAAAAAAAAAGCATGTTGTCAAGGGTCTGAATTTTATATTACTATCTTTCTATTCTAGATTCTAGACTCAGTTTGATTTCTGTTCCTTATATAAGGAACGTATTTGCAAGCAACATCACTATGTCAAACATTTGAAGAATTAGAAGATATTGAAGATACTGCTATTAACTCTGAACGGCCCCAAATTAATAATAACCTGTGAATGATTAATGAATCTCATAAAATATATTTACATACATGTCATATCAAATTATGTTGTTAATTTTTTATGTTCCTAAATAATTCTAATAAATTTGTGAACTCATAATGAATGAAAGCTAATTTCAAATTTAATATTGAAATTAATTTATTATTTGAATAATTATTAAAATGATTTACACGCAAGTACACGTTATAGCTTTTTAATTGCCGACGTTACTAATTCCGTGATTTGTAGTTTGATAATGAAGTACATCCGACATCATAATCTTTTATTCTTCACCGATTTAATAAAGGAGGAAATTCTTGTTTTATTATCTTTTATATCGTAAAACTATTTTTATATAATGAAATAATAAATTCTTCTGAAAAACATTTGATTTTGAAATTACATTTAGATCCGTACTATTTGACTTCTTCTGAAAAACCTTAATAGCTTTACTTTCTATTATATAGGTACATTACAATAACAACAATTAACAATATTTACAAGAAATAGTTGTATAAATACTTATAGATAAAATATTTGATCGAATCGAGATTTTTTTCAGTTAAAAGATACAATATTTAAAGGCGTATGTATAGTCGTGCTTGAGTAACGGCGATGGACTCGCCATCTGTCACGTTGGCACCTAATATACCTCTGGCGGAAAGTGGGTGTGTGGGAATTACGTATACACCTCTGCCTACCCCTTCGGGGACCCTTGTGGGAAGGCGTGAGGATATATTATATTATTATAAAGATACTCCACTCGTGTTCTTCCTGAGGTTATCACTGTGCCAAATATAATTATAAACAGTTTAGACGACGACAAACAAACAAACAGAGTGACGTTCACATTTTTAATATTATTATGGATTTAAAAAGCACGTTGAATACACGAACACCACGTTGCGTAGACCTTCCCAGAGGAATAATATTCGCAATGTTTTCAAACTATCCGATGCGATCGTTGAATTTCACATTTCACATGGATTTAATTAAAACGGAATCAGATTACAGTGCGCCTGAAATGATGCAATGACAATATACATCCTCTGTTTTCGAAAATCACATTATGTCGATTCATATCATCCAGTTGACAGTAACGGCTTGAAAATGTGTTCAAATTTTAAGAGTTATTGTATATTACTTATATAAGATACATCCTCACGCCTTTTCACAGGGGTCCTCGAAGGGGTAGGCAGAGGTGTATTGGTAGAACCCACTTTCGAGATAGCGAGATTCTCTAATGTATGCAGGTTTCCTCTCGATGTTTTCTTTCACCGTTCTCTTGATCTGACTAATCACTGTACTTAAGTTCAGAAAAACACATTGGCGAAGTCGGCATTCGAACTTTAGTGGTCTGCAACACAAAGTAGAACGAACCATTAGAACCACTCGACTACCACGGCTTTTTATATATGGTAACCGCTTACCATCAGGCGGACTATATGCTTGTTTGCCAGCTTAATGATTGTGCATTTATATCGGCTAGTTCCCAGAGTGCAAGTTTTTCTTAAATTGGAACTGGTCCAATTTGTATATCCCCAAGTACGAGTATAATATTATTATTACCTATATCAACTGGTATATTTCGATCAAAATTGGAGAAACGCTAAAACAGAAATTACTACAACTTGCTAGAAGACCGCAGTCAAATAAGATTTCCTATATGCGTCATTTTGCAGAGAGTCATGTTGGCAGTAGGACTACCTGTAACCTCTTCAAACTAAGTATTGAGACACAAATTCATTCAAACACAATATGATTGGACTCCTGATAAATAGTATGAACTGTTAATAAATTATGCATGTGCGCGTTGTATCATCGCATTCCACCTACATAAAATGACCTCTCATTCAGAACTATAGATTGAGCCATATATGAAGACGCGCCATACCAACTTTTAGTCGAGGGGGTCGCGGGATGCAAGGAGTATGATCGAGTCTATTAATTGTAGTGTGCTTATGCATTCATAGGTAATCAGTGTGTAGCGATAATACTCGAACATTAGTGAAAGGCAACTTATAAACCATATGGAAGAATAGTGGGGCGCGTCTTCGTGGATGGCACTAGCTATAAACAGGATAAAAAGAAAAGACATTCTTAATTCCGCAGCTCCAATCCAGGATCCAAATACGGCGCTCTGATAAACTTTGAATAAGCGTTAACGAGTGTTCATGTAAATGAACCAACTAACATAACTTTAGGACACCAGATGCACCTGAGACATCTGAATAATGGAAGCGGCGATTTCCATAATAGAGAAACTAGTGCAGCATCCATCTCAGCTATATATTCTACATTGTGTTATGAAGAGTCTCTTCATACACGAACATGTATGAAGAGACTGATGAACGTAGACGAAGCTAAAGAGGTATGTAAGTCTAGAGAGAACTAGCGCTCTATACTCTCTGCTTACCCCGTTAGGGACTCGGCGTGATATGTATGTATGTATGTATGTGACAGAGATGTAATATAATCATAGCTCTATTCTGAGCCCTTGAACATTGTGAATATATATTTTTTTGACATATACAGTCTCAAAAATATAACAGTTGTCTTCTAGAAATTATAGGATGTAGTGGATATACTCAGATAATTTAAACCGCAGTCGAAGTCGAGAACATAAAAACTAAAACATAAATTAAGACCACAAACGAATCGTTAACCCTTGATGTATACGTGAACCGAGCGGTAAAGTTTTTGAGGCAATATATTTAGCTTTCACAGTTGGCTTGCGTACAATGTTGGTTGGTGGTTTACTCTGAACAAGTGTGCGGTCTAAAAAAGCCCATATGTTATGTGTGTTTGGGCGTTGGATTAGAACAGATTACATTCAGTTCACGCGAACGAAATCGCAGATAACAAATGCTACTCACACAATGAACTCCAATGAACTACGAGTGTTTACCTGCGAGCATGTGTGATGGAGTGTAGAATTATATATACCTAATATAAGCTAAGATAACTGGCGCCCTATTATCCCTAAGACCTGTCTTGGTGTAATATGTTTATTGAAATAACCTTACATTCATAGATTGTAAAGTTACTGTATTTAATGCTAGCTGTACCCCGTGATTTCACGCGGGTTCAAATTTGATTATTCGTCCGCATGGGCTGTTAGAACGTTGACATATATCAACTATTTATATGTTATTTTTATAATTTTATCATGTCGGTTTCGAATCCGATATATACAATATGATTATGGAATTTTATATAACTTATTATTTGACGGTTGTATTTAATAAATAATGTAATGTAATTTAAATAATAAAATAATAAGTATTATTGTTAAATATATGAAAGTTTTCATTCCCACGCATCATTATTAATTTCAATTAACTTTGAAGAAATGTTTTGGAAGTGGAAATGAAACATTTGGGAGTGACGAAAAGGTCAAAAGAGAATAAGCGCGTGTATTGTTAGTTCACAATGGCACGTGCCTTTGAAGGGCGCTTCTAATGACACGAGGCATGGTTATTTCCCACAGGAAGCTACGACCCTCCGCGATTCCACACAATGATATTTGTGCGCCAAATTGACTTTATATTATACAAACCTGCTGACGCAAGCTTTTATTACTTGACCCGCGCTTACCTACCTATCTATGTTGTTTGCGTAGAAGGGCATGTATTCGCTTTTCTTTTACATTACTTAAAGAGAGAAAGAGGTAAATATATATTTAGGTTTCTTTAGACGACGTTTGAGAGGAAGTTCAAAGACTTGTGTTGTGCTTAAGAAACGGCGATGGACTTTGCATGTGTCACATTGGCCTTTATCCTTCCGGCGAAAAGTGAGTGTTTCTTTTGTAACATGCTAATAAGTAAATTGTCCCAAGGGACCCGTAGGTGTAAGAGCTGTCTAGTACCTACACACCCACTTTTTGCTGGAGATTTATTTAAGGTGTCTATGTGATAAATGCAAAGTCCATCGCCGTTTCTTAAGCACAATGCATATGTATGTACTTCTTTATCGTCATTGAATTCATTTTCAAACGTATTCAGTTTATCGCTAGATATTTTCCTTCATCGTATCTTTCAACCCCTAAGAACTCTGCCTACCTCTTCGGGTATAGTTGTCAAGAGATACATAGATAAAATTATAAACCTACTAAAATAGTGTTGTGCTTACAACTTAGTGATAATTATTAATTAATCACTTGTACTATTAAATTTTCACTCATCTACCGCATGAGAATAATGTTCGTGGTATTTGCAAACAAGATAATAAGCATAGCAAGCTAGTAGATTCGCCAGAAATCCATAATGGCCCCTAACTCCTGAGCTTTGTTCATTTTGCGATAGGGATGTAGTTAATGTACTGGTTTAATTTACGATTCGATATTTATCGTGGGAATTTTCGGCAGTCGTAGTTTGTTAATGCAAATTTGGTTTCCAATCTACTTTAAAATAGGGTTGAATATGCTGGAGCATAATTAGTAACATGCGATTACTAGTATGTTTTAATTCACTTCGGCATTAGTGTAATATGATCATGATAGACTGGAGGACTTTTGGCCTTGTAATTTTTCGGCTGAGTAGCAAAAGTTCCCGGAACGCTACAAGCGACAGTAAAAATATATGATTGGTTTATAAAATAAATTTCATGTAAGTGGCGTTAAATAGGTCATTGCGGTAATCTAGAAGTCTGTATTCAGCAGTAGACGATTTCCAGGTTGGTCTGTAAAGGTATTAATTATCCTTCATCATCAACAGTCCATTGTGGGAATAATAGGTTTATTTAAAAGATGTACCTTGCAACACTGCTAACCTTTATTAAAAAAAAGAAATGTCAGTCGTTAGAAGCGAGTAACAGCGCTATCCATGTACTGTTTTGCACGTTAAGTTTAATACAGTTTTAATTGTTTATTCGTTTGTTTTTCGACTACCATCCCCACAAAATTAATCCACTCGAATTAGGTCTTAACGTATAGTAATTTGTTGGTTAATAAAACATGTTAATGTTTCTGTATAGTCTGGTACATCCAACGATTGGGCAAAAGCTTCTTCCATGATGTCTGGGTCTCTGTCATAAAACATAATTATTAATGAAATTTAAATGCATTAAAAAAATGTGATGCAAGGTTTTTATACGAATACTACTTAGAAATTTAAAATTTTCACATCCAATTCTGACGTAGCGAGAATGTAGCCGGGAGAAAAAATATAATTAAATGCGTGTGCAATATAGCCGAGCTTCATTACGCAAAGAGCTTTTTGCTCTTCGGTACCTGGGTGCATCCAAATTGTAAGTTGAAAAATTACTATATATGTATACATATATATCTTCATTTCTCCCAATAACGGCGATGGAAGGTAGAAGTGTAATAACACCAATTTTCATATCTTCTCACCTTCCCACAAGGGTAGGCAGAGGTATGTAGGTTGTACCCATACATCAGCTTTCCGCCGTAGATATATTTTAGGTTCCAACACCGTTATTCAAGCACGACTATACATACGCCTTTGAATTTCTTCTCGATGTTTTTCTTCACCGTAAAGCTCGTGGTGTGACTAATCACTGTACTTACTTTCAGAAAAACTCATTGGTACAGTCGGGAGTCGAACTTGCGATCTTTGTGTCGCAGGCAACTGCTCGAACCACACGGCCACCACGGCTAAATAATATTCACATGTAATAATGCATTGCACTGCATTATAAGTATTTACGTAATCAAAATACATTTCAAATTCAGTTGCATGTCCACTAACAATCGCTCAGAGTTTGTTACAAGTGTGTGGTTCAAGTTACTAGACTAGTACATACTCGTAGGTACAATAACATTGTACATCTGTGCTAGCGCCCGTGGAAGCCGTCTAGGTAATTACACAATTTGAGAAACGGCGCAATGTTGCAATTTCACTATAATTATTAAGTCATGCTGTGCTGCTCCGGTTTTCTGTTTTAATTAAAACTAGTAAGTTTCCAAGAAATATATAAATGTGTGTTCGTTACAGAATGTCAATTGTTTCAAAGTGAACAGTATTGAGAAAAACCCAAATTTTATTTATTTATTTATTTAATCTTACTAACATCTATTTTTACAGGTTTCCCCAATGCGATAGTGTAGAACAAAATCTTAAGGTCCATAGGTCACTTCACTACGGGTTCATGTGGCACTTGTCCGCGGAAGCGACGAAACACCACGTTCTGCGGCCAGAAGTCCTCGTCCATGGCAAGGTGCAGGTAGCACGTCGGCACGCGCACCACGAACGCCTTAAAGTTGACGTTGCGGCGCGACTCCAGCATCTGCACTCTCGGCCTGTACCTGAGCTTCCGGTGAACGTACTCCACTATGTCTTCCGCCTTTGTAGTGTAGTGTAAGCGGGAGACATAGACCGGAGTATTCGGCTGCGCTGCCCGTATGGTGACATTGGGCTCCGCAGCACCCTTGCCGCAGCGGTTCTGAGTCGTGAGGGCGTGATCGGCGCTTTTTCTTTTGCACCGTCACAAACCCGTCTTCGTCGTTAGCCCGTTGCGGAACCTTCTCAGGCTCGGGCTTCTAAAATGTATATAATATCCTCACGCCTTTCCACAAGGGTCCCCGAAGGGTTAGGCAGAGGTGTTTTTGGTAGTACCCATACAACTCACTTTCCACCAGAGATATATTTTAGGTGCTAACGTGATAGATGGCGAGTCCATCGCCGTCACTCCAGCCTTTGAATTACTTGTCAGACGTATGGAGGTTTCCTGTGGATATTTATCTTTACCGTAAAGCTCGAGGTATGACCAATTTATTAAAGTACAGATAAACTCATTGGTGCAGTCGGGATTCGTACTTTCTGTCGCACGCCGATCTTTGTGTCGCAGGCAACTACTTGAACCACTCGGCCGTGGTGGCTTTTTTTCACGGCGATTTATATGATATTTGGATATCTCGTATGTAGTTGCCTGATACAAAATTCAAAGAAGAGGTCTGTAAGTCTAGAGAGAACTGGCGCTTTACTCTACCTGCTCACCCCGTAAGGAATTCGACGTGATACCTGTACATATTTACGTATCACGAATGTACAGGAAATAACTGGAAGGCCGTTCCTATCCTATACGAAAATTGCCAATTGCAAAAGTTGTGTGATGGAGTCACGTTTGCAGCGGCCGAGGGACCAGAGGCTGAAATATCGCGATATGAAACACAAGAGGCAATAGAACGGACGTATTATCTCCGCCGCTCAGACCGGCTATTCAATGCTTACACTGGTTTGTTAAACCTGGTTTTGTTGCTGACACTTCACTATGTGCATTATGTAGCTTTGAAGAGTTTCACATACGTTTTATACGCTTAGTGGCTCATTGAAGTAGAACACTTTAGTTATTTTTGCAAATCGACAACGGCGGGGATTGCGATAGTGATATGACCATAGAAAAATAAGCTTATTCGCTTATTCCAATAAGCTTCTGATACATGAATTTGTCCTGTCCTTAAAATCTCAACTGGTCCTTACAATCTAATAACAGATTTACATACTTCAACAACTCTCTTTTCGCCTGAATTATATGTAGTTGCCATCGTGACAGATGGCGAGTCCGTCGACGATTCTCAAGCATGGCTATGCATATGTACACCTTAGAAGTTCTTCACAAACCTTTGTCGTGATCACTATGCTTAAGTATTCTTACATTGGTGTTGGCAGAACAGCATTGCAGTTGCAACAACCAGCAGCAACCCTATTAATTGAAACTACACATATTTTATACTCAAAACAGCTCTATCTCTGTGCTAAGAAATCATTCTAATCCGTTCAGCCGTTTTGGCGTGCATACATTTATCCAACCAAACTTTAAAATTGATATAAACATAGATAATGAATGCGTCAACACGTCTAGCAAAAATTACGCAGCGTCTCCATTATCATTAAATAGAGATCAATATTTCATACTAAGCGCGAAGATATTGAAGCGTAATTTATCACGAAATCAAAGCGATGTTTCATGAATAAATTTAAGATCGCGAGACACGTACCTACCTACTAGGTTACTTGTTCCAGCAAACGTGCTGTCTGAATATTTACTCCCGGTTGTAAGATATCGTCGGGCTTGTGGCCGCTGGATGCAGTTAGATCGAACACTGGTACATTTGTATGAACCACCCACAAAGTTGTACGCTGTATTCTACTTGAAATTTGATTTGGTCTGTTACCGCTGATATTAGGCTCCCTGAACTATTAATATTGGTCGAAGTAAGTTAAACTTTACTAGCTGTGCCACGCGGTATCACCCACGTATAATGGATTAAATTAGTATAATGTAATATTTTAATTAGTATAGATTTATTTTCTCAGCTTCTACAAAGCTTTGCTTTGTTTGGGAGTGCCTTAGTAGGGAATGATTATTTAATCGTCCCATCGTATCAAATTACAGTATTATTATTATTATTATCTATATACTTAAGATTATTAAGAGGCAAGATTTGTATGTAAGTATGTTTGTATTGAATAGGCTCCGAAACTATTGAACAGATTTGAAAAATTCTTTCACTATTGGAAAACTACATTCACCCTGAGTGACATAGGTTATACTTTGTTTTATAAAAAAAAAACATTAAGTCCACCCGTGCAAAGCCGGGATGGACCGCTAGTATTTTATAAACCTTCGATAATCATATTTTTTGTTGATATACTACATGTAAAACATGCCACTAGAATGTTCACTTCACAAGCGTTGTTTCCCTTCATTAGTTTGCAACTTGAAGAACATAAGGATGCGACTTATTATGTTTTTACTCTATCCAGTTGCGTACTTACCATCCAACATTGCGCTACCCCTTAAGCATAGCTAAACATCTCCTGGAGCCGTGTTCTATTCCACTGCTATGGGGACTGGTAGCTCTCTCTAAACTGGACACGTTTTACTAATGAAGTTGGTGAAAGATGAGTGTCATTTGTTGAGGACTGACTATGTTGTCAAGGAGCGTTGACGCTTTTGTTACTTTGGCTATAAAATGTAACGTAATTCTAACTTGATTTAAAGGAAAATGAAATTTAAGGTAGACAACATTGACAAGAATATCAATGTCTGGAAGAAGATGCAGAGGAAGAAATACAACTAGCTACTTCAAATCGATTGATGGGTGCGTTAAGAGTACCCGAATCTGTCCAAAATTAATGGCAGCCGGCTAGTGTAAGAAGTAAGTCTAAGGAGGACTAGCAGAGAAGAATGCCTGCACACCCTGGAGGGACTCATGGTGACATTATTGGGTTAAAGATATTACAATTATGATTATTACTTTTATGAATTTAGAAAATTAACAAACGAATTCATAAATCAAGTATATAACCTCGCTCCACTAACTGTAATATAGATTTAATTGTAATGTGACGATCCCATAATATCATTTGTATAAATCTTTATGGTTTTTAAGTACTATGTCCAACCAAATTTAAATGATAATATATATATACATTTATATATACATCGATTGAAAATGTTTCTATATATTTTATCACGTACCTAGTGGTTATCACCAGAGTCATAAGTCAGTCAGAGTCAGAAGGTAGGCAGAGTTGTAATCATCATCTTTTTGCGCTTGACATATATTCAGATTTCAAGCTTACATATGACGTGTCTCTCGCAGACTTATTATTGTTTTTTTCTGTTATAGTAATACGTTTGTGCTTTATGGCGTACTTAAATTACGGAATATAAAGTTATAGCTATAGATTATGGTAATTTAATATTGTGGCTATTTGTTTTCCCATGCGTTTGTTACCATAAATTGACCATTGGAAGATAGTAGGGTACTCTAGTGACCGCTGACTGTGCGCCGACCACATTTCTTGTTTTATGGCCTTTGCTGCACCGTTTCAGACAACAAGTGGAGAGAGCTGAGTACACAATGTATGAGATACTGCGGTTTCTGAATATAATGTGTGTACTTTTGCACTACTTATAGCCACGCTGGTAACAAGTCTCGTAGTCTGGACTATGTCTAGGATGCGGTTACAGCTGAGTGGTGGCTTATTGGCGAGGTAGCGACGCACTGCCAACATGCCACATATTCCTTTTGACAATTGCATTTATATTTCTGTTCTATGTTTACCATTTATTTTTCCTGTAGACTATAGTATATATTCCATTAAGTAGTTTTAAAGTGACATGTACACTTGGGTTTAGAAATTGCCCCATTTGAGGATAGCAAGACTAACTCTGAAAGGAAAGTTATAGCTGAGTAAATTTTTTACAAATAGGTATTTCTGTTGGCTACACATAAGTTTGTATCTACGTCATATGATTAATATTGTAAAACGTTGTACTTAAAATCTTCTACACATAATTATGTATCCAGTAATTATGCGTGACTAGTTGTGCCACGCGGTTTCACGGAACAAAACATATTGTATGTGTTAATCCAGCTAATAGTCTATTTCTGTGTCAAATTTCATTCAATTCCTTTCAGCCGCTACGTACTCACAAACTTTCACATTTATAATATTAGTAGGATGAAAGAAAGCCAGAGATTACACGTCTAAGATTGGAGTTGGCCAATTTGAGCCTAGCACTCACGTACCTCCGTATTATAGAAGGGCGCAACCTTCAACTTTAGCTAAATTTGGATAGTGTTTGGATTTGTGATGAAATCGCTTCAGTGATCGCTCACGTTCATACTATGGTCAACGTCAGTCCTGAGTTTAAGTTCAATTGTCCGGAACCGTTTATTTCCTATAGCCAGTTAATATGGCGCATTGTTTATGTCCGCGAACGTCCGAGGCACGAGCATAAAGTTTACAATTTAATAGCTATTTTGAACTTTTATTTAGGTATAGTCTCCATGAGGTCGAAATTCTAATCCTGGTTCGCTACTTCATATTAATATTTACTATGTTTTAAACTGGCATACAATATTATGCTAGGGTAATACCTGTCGTACTGCAAATTATTCGCTTCAACAGGGATGTCGCGGTATTTTTTTTTATGCAACAGGAGTAGCAAACAAGCATACGGCCCACCTGATCGAAAACGGTTACCGCAGCCTATTTACGCTTACAATACCGAAGTATCAATTGCGCGTTGCCACTCCATGTTTGGAGAGTAATACTGTGTTGGCAGCATAATGGGACTAATCCCTCTGCTACCAACACAATATAACAATCCTCCCCCTCCCCAAGGAGCTCATTACTGGAAACCTTATTCATCGCGTAGGAACACAACACAAAAATTGTGTTATTTGGCTGCGGACTTCTATAAGATGGATCTCCTGCCCCAGTCGGGCAGCTCCAAATTCGAATGGGAATCCCGTTATGCCCTACCTCTCTTAAAACTTGCCTTAACAGGCGATTGATTAAGCCACTCAGCTTTATCTGCTCTGTGGTTTGCGTAATATTTTTACGCAAAACGAACACATGAATTAAAAGACATTAACTAGAAGTCTATCCATTATGTAAATTTTAATAAAAGCAGTAACCATCAAGGCTTCGGATGGCGGGGAAATGCATGCATGTACTAAATTCAGGCGAGCTTAATGGATTACAATTTGTAAATTTGCTTTGAGACGACCAAATAATAGTTCATTGATCCTGCGTCCGTAGGCTCTACTTACGGGATCGTCCAACGGAACGCTTTTGCATCCAACTAAACCAAGCGCAGATCCAAAATAGTGAGTTACAGATCCGTTCGATGGATCAGGTTCAAAGTTAGTTTTTTTTTGTGCTGCTTACACAACGATACATTTCGAATAGACTTAGAAAAAGACTTACCTGCGTAGCTGTGGCAACCACCTTTAATCACGTCTACTTGCGGTAGTAGCTTTTTAAACGGTTTTTTGTATTAAACGTTGTTAATCTCCACATTCCGTAGCAGTTATTGTGCCAACAAACTAGGCTGTTAGGTCGCTTGATGTTTGAGCTATTTACGGTCAGCTTATGGAAGTAGTGTGCATATTTCCTATGATGTGGGTCCTAAATCAAGAGATTAAACATTTATGATACAATTTTATGATAATATATATAAGATTATGAAAAATCGTAGTGAAATAATATATATAGGTATAGATTCCTCGCGTCTTGCTATCATAACTTGCAATGGGTTAGGCATAAGTGTAAGCATTGCCCTATTGCCATATATTAAGGTACCCACAAGACATATGGCGATGCGTTACCGTTTTTAAGCGCGATTATACGGTTTTTGATATCTCTCTTATTCTCTTATTTGTTTTACTCTCGATGTTTTCACTGTAAAGGTCGTTGGTTGATATATAATCTCTATCTTGTTATATATTATTTATACAGATAGATAGATGGAGTCGAGATAGTCGAGTGGTTCTAGTCGTTGCCTGCAATACAAATATTGCAAGTTTGAATCCCGACTGTACTAATGAGTTTTTCTCAACTTAGGTACCTACACTGAATAGTTACTCCACGAGCTTTACGCCAAAGGAAAACATCGAGAGGACCCCAGCCTACGTTAGGGAAGAAATTCAAAGGCGTATGTATAGTCGTGCTTGAGTAACGGCGATGGACACGCCAACTGTCACGGTGGTACCTAAAAATGACGTGGGTACGACCTATTCACTTCTAGTGCGGAGGCGTGAGGATATTGTTATCGATTCTTACGTCCCCACTTGACTTCAGTGGAAATTAAATTTATGATCTACTGGTTTTGCGGTGAGAACTTATGGCTTGATCTTGGCAAGTTGGGGTCACGGAGTTCCCCTTTGCAAGCGTACATATGTATTATGAACTCGTATATTGTTTAGGAGTTTTGGAGGTGGAATCGATCGAAGTTAATTATTTTTAAATCATAATTATGCAGTAATAATACTACCCTCTCAAGTAACAACCTCTTGTCCACGTTTTATTGAAAGTATTTTAGTATCGTAACTCAAAGATTGTAACGTTCGCCCCGGCCAACTGCGAACTTTTCTAAGCTTACGTACAGTGTTTATCACACCACGAGAGCCTGCATTTAAGGAGAAGAAATTCAAAGATGTATGTATGTAATGTATCGCCATCAGTCACGTTGCCATCTAAATATAATATGTCTGGTTAACGTCTGCTGTTACACCTTTGCCTACCACTTCGGGGTTCCATGTGGAACTGTGTGAAATTCATTATGTATTATACTTCGTCTAGTTGTCAAAACTAACACATGGACTGCGTGCGTGACACAGTACCTCCGTCAGGTCGTATTATTTATAACGATATTATGCATAAGCTTAGAAATACTTCTTACTTGGTTTGTTAAAGGAAGGGAAACAGGAACATTATCACAGCGGGTCACCGTATATAGGTGTCGATTGTACGGTTTTACGATCTTCGTAAAGTTATTTCGTATATTTAAATCGTTTGAATATTATAGTAATAACTATTAGTGAGTTTACACGTCATTTGAGTGACAAAGATTTTAGACAGTTGCGATGAGACTTCTGGTTTTAAATATCTCAATGATATTTAACTAACAAACGAACTTAGGGTGTTTGAGGTTGCTTAGATATATTTTTTTATATATCCTCACGCCTTCCCACAAGGGTCCCCGAAGGGGTAGGCAGAGGTGTATAGGTACTACCCACACACCCACTTTCCGCCAGAGGTATATTAGGTGCCAACGTGACAGATGGCGAGTCCATCGCCGTTACTCAAGCACGACTATACATACGCCTTTGAATTTCTTCTCAGACGTATGCAGGTTTCCTCTCGATGTTTTCCTTCACCGTAAAGCTTGTGGTGTGACTAATCACTGTACTTAAGTTCAGAAAAAATCATTGGTACAGTCGATATTCGAACTTGCGACTTTTGCGTCGCAGGCAACTGCTCGAACCACTCGGCCACCACGGCTCTTTAAGTAGTCATTAGTTAAAAAAGATTGACAGGTTAATAATTTTTTTTAGTCAGTGCCAATATTTTTTCACAACAGTATACTGATTGACGCACCACTCTCTTAACGTAATAGTTTTTTTGTTTTGGCATTTTTATAATTATTATTATTATTACATTGAAAACCTTGAAAACTCTGAAAACCTTGGAAAGACATTGAAAATGTATGCATGGCGTATGTATAGGCGTATGTCGAAGGGGCGATAGTAGTCTTAACTATAGCAGGAGCAAATAAATACATCTCCGCTGAAAAGAGGATATTAATGCTCCTTTGCCTGCTCCTTCGGGAAGACTCGCGAGATGGCATGATGTTCTACAATAATATAATTATACTCACGCGTTTATTTCTAAACTAAACATTTCCAGAGAATCATCACATCATCATTACGTTACTCGAGTTATAGGGAACAATTAGCGCCAAATTATAGTGTTGTAACCAAAAGGAAATTATAATAATCGTTTAATTCATCACGGTACGCATACCAAGTGTCACGGGCGGTTTAGTGCGAGCCTTAGGGACCAATTAAAGTTGAATGCTTAAACATCGAATTATAAAATGTATGAGTATAAAGCATAGCCATGCCCCAGGCGCCGAAACAATACATACTAGTTCTCACAACTTGCATTTAGGTATTCATATCGACTAAAGATTTAATCGATACAAAAACTCGATTCTATAATCGACTTCCGCAATGTTTTCAATTACAAACGCTGGACATGTTAATTTGTTTTTATGTTATTAATGATTGTTGTGATAAGATTTGTTCATTTACAATAGTTGTAGGTGGGTTGAATTCGGGTTGCTCGTCTGGGGCAGCTCCTTCTCTTTACAGCCCATATGCCTTCGCGTCTGCACTCTAAGGGTAACATATATCTGCACGTCACCTAGCAACAGAAGGGTATGTATTGTAATTTCTTCTGAAAACCTTTGGAAGACATTAAACATTGTATTGTATGTTATGCAGGCTTCGTCTCGATGTTTTTTTCCCTTGCCGTGAAGCTATTATTTGTCAAAACGAATCACATCTAACATAATAGTCATATAAGGTATATGTAGTTATGCCCACTTTACCACCCACCAGAGGTATACAGATATATATATATATATATATCATATATTATTAGTATATATATATATATATATATATATATATATATATATATATATATATATATATATACAGATAATAATTTATACTCACGCCTTCCCACAAGGGTCCCCGAAGGGGTAGGCAGAGGTGTATAGGTAATACCCACACACCCACTTTCAACCAGAGGTATATTTTAGATGCCAACGTGACAGATGGCGAGTCCATCGCCGTTACTCAAGCACGACTATTCATACACCTTAGAATTTCTTCTCAGACGTATGCAGGTTTCCTCTCGATGTTTTCCTTCACCGTAAAGCTCGTGGTGTGACTAATCTAATCTTAAATAAATCTAAAACAAATACAGATATATCTTTATATGTTTTCCGGTGTGACAGCTTGCGCGTTTGCTGCCATCTTCCAGGTACGAACTTAAACACGCTGTTTAATTCATCGTAGCACTACAGCTTACCTACTTGAGTTTATAAAATACTTAATATTAGTACCGAATGCAGGGGTTTTGAACCTATGATCTCTACCTTGTAGTTGATTATTTCAACCTCAAGGCTATTACCACTCGAATATACTATATTGAATTTTAAATCTCCCTTTTAACTACAGCTCGAGTAATTTAATAAATGGTAGAATGGTACCCACAGCCCAAGTACTTCACAATTTCTGCCGAATAAAATCTTAGTACCTATATTACTTTTGTACTGCTAGCTACTGTACTGTACTGTACATAAAATTTGCTTTCACGTTGGCAGCTTTACAGAGCAGCACTGCTTAAAAAAATATGCTATTGTTATTTTTGACGGGCAACACCGTGGGATATGGTTAATATTTCATAAACACTCATTGTTTATATCGAATAAACCGACCGAGATTACTCAACTTTATCCATTAAAAGTTTCACATGATAACAAAACGAGTCTACCAATGGTGGGTGTACATGGCGAATTGTATACAACTAATGGATCTAATTGCCTCCTTATCTGATCTAATACAGTACGTAGGACTGATGGGAAAGTTGAAACGGCCAGTAACTGTTCATATCTTACTTTCACCGTAAGTCACTTGCGGTCAGTTCAGCACGCAACGGGAATTACATTGGTGCTTGGTCTGTAAATATTCCAAAGGAAGGCATATCTCGGTTGTTTCCCATACCTATGCACTCTCAACACGTTTTCAAATACATATTAGGTATAAATACCTATGATACTTATATAGGATATAAAACCAACACTACACAAAACCGACCACTGTTTCGTCCTCGCCGGCGAGACTCGACGCGAATAAGCCGTAATGTTCCCCCCCGACCCCCACCGCAAATCCCGCCCCCAAATAATATTTAAATAAAATTACCAGTCCAGCCCAGCTCCCTTGCTCGCGATCCAGCAACGCCCTAAGCCGAGGTTCGTACCCCACAGGGGGAGCCCTTAGCTGTGTTGCTTAGAATAAAGTGCCTGGCTGGAGGCCTAGGTCTCGCCATTGACCGGTTAAGTAGCAAAAGTTCCCAGAACTCACGCTACGAGAGACAATACAAAAAAAAAAAAAAAAAAGGATATAAAACGTTGAGCATTCAATAATGGGAAGTTTGGGACTGTTGTATGTTGTGTTGTAGGACTGTATGTGGATGAATTGGATGTGGATGAAGGCCAACCCCGAAGACGCGCCACGCCAATTTCTAGGCGATGGGGTCGCGCAATGCGGGGCGTATGACCCGACTCTATTAATTATAGCACACCCACAGGTGTGCACTCATAGGTAATCAGTGTGTACCGATAATATTGAAACAGCAGTAGAAGGTTGTACACTTAAACGATAAACTATGAAGAAGAATAATGGGGCGCGTCTTTGTGGAATCTCTACATGGAATCAGAAATCGTATTAAAAAAATCAGTCAACATTTAATGATAAATAAGTTAGTTACATTCATAAATATTGAGAGTAGAGCGTAATTTCTCTCTAAACTTTCTCTCTTTCGCTTCATTGACATTCATCGGTTTCTTCATGCACGTCCAACGGTTTTGAGCATTCTTGACGTGCTGATTTTTGAGCGTCAAATCGATTTGATTTAGGTAGTTAGTAAATATACAGTATCCCTTAAAATAATTGCAACAGAGTTTCATGGTTCCTTTCTTTATGATTCTGTTCGTTATGATTCATACGGCTGAATTGCTAAGCCAAAAAAGCAAACATTGATGTCATCTTTGTGGGACCGAAAAACTTGTTTATTTGCAGATAATGACGAGTAAGCAATCAATTTATTCAATACTTTGTTGCAAGTTATTAAAAGTAACCGAAATTGGTTTGTATTGAATGTTTTTATACCAAAAAATTACAAACAAGGGTATTGATTTGCCTGATGGTAAACGGTTACCTTAGCCTATTGGGCGCTTGCAATACCCGGTACATCAGTCATGTGCACATCACTATCACTACACGCACATCACTATGTGTCACATCAGCTATGTAGCAGTATAACGACGAACTTCAGCTAGCTCAGCCATTGTCGAGATTTGGAAACTTACCGCAACACGACACTACTAGGAAACTGCAATTTGCCTGCAACTGGTGGAGGTTCCACCAGACAAGTCCGATTTTGATCTAAAGTTCCCATAGTGTCCTAGCCGTCTGAAGCATAGAGGAAAAGTATCGTCATATAAAGCCAATTTACTTGCTGTAATACAATGTAGGTTTTATTAGCTTAGAAATAATATCGCAAATATTATATAATAATATCTATATATATATATATTAATTGTAATATGTATTTGTTTATATAATAATGGAATTTATTCATATCATGTATGTATGAATAAATTACCGAAGAACATGTATGAAGAGAATAATGAAAGTGGACGAAGCGAAGGAAGTATGTAAGGATCGTAGCAAGTGGAAAGAAGTGGTCTCTGCCTACCCCTACGGGAAAGAGGCGTGATTATATGTATGTATGTATGTACAGACGGGTACAGAATTATTGCTTTACCCAAGTAAAATATGTAGTTGCATTACTTAGTTTATGTGCATTGCCCCAAGGTAAATGACTAGTTTTGTAATAATTAGTGCCCTTTGTACACACTTGTGCAAGTGAGCGTGCAATCAGTATATGTGCTGACACAAATTTAATTACAAGAAGTACTCGTAATAGTTGTTGTTCCTTTTAATTTGCAGTGCGGCGTGTGGGCGACTGTTCTTTTGTTTTTGCCCAAGCACAATGCCTGTTTTATCTCTACTCGTGCTATGCCAAGAACGATTTTATATTCTGGTCGAGCTTTGTCGCCTACGTGGAGACCTGCGCCGAGGTGCCACACATTACAAATTATATTTATCTCTCAAATCATAACAGTAAAGTTCAATATATGTTGCAAGTAGGTGCTCCGGCCACACGCTTGTTTGACGCAATGCAGTCTCACGATAACTTTCATAATATATCACTTTAATTTTATTTGTTTTCTCTACTCAAGAAGGGTCTCGGTAACTTGAGAAATTAGTCAAAGAGACTTAGTTTCACGATAGGGTAAGGTCGGAAGTTTACAAAATTCACTTACGACCCCTCGTTGCTTCTGATCTTGTTGACGGTGGAACACGAAGGTTCAAGTTCGTTAAAGAATATTTATATTGCACGCAGTAAGATAACATAATCAAATTATGATTTTTCTATTAAGGAAAGTAAACAGATATAAATTGATATGTTCTTTTAGAGATATAATAATAATAATAATAATTAAGACATCATACTAAGTCGACTGACTCTAAAATAGGAAGTTACCGTCACAGATACCTATTAGAGGCTGATAAATATACATGAATATAGTTTAGTCGCGATTCAATTTGCCACTTGTCGGGAATATTATTTAGAACTCAACAGAATAATTAATTAGCATATTTTCAACTCTACGTCATATCGTACTAACGAGTTATGTGTAAGTGTTGATAAAGCTAGTGAAGAAAGTCTAGGGATAATTAGCGCCCTACTTTCTGCCTACCCCGCGAGACTCATTACTATTGTTATACAAAATTAAGTAATGCAGTACCCAAGAATGAAATTAAAAAAAAAATATTGATTTAAATAAAAAAATATTGCATTGCGTCAAACAAGCGTGTGGCCGGAGCACCTACTTGCAACATATATTGAACTTTACTGTTATGATTTGAGAGATAAATATAATTTGTAATGTGTGGCACCTCGGCGCAGGTACCCACGTAGGCGACACAGCTCGACCAGAATACAAAAAGCCGTGGTGGCCGTGTGGTTCGAGCAGTTGCCTGCGACGCAAAGGTCGCAAGTTCGAATCCCGACTGTACCAATGAGTTTTTTCTGAACTTAATTACAGTGATTAGTCACACCACGAGCTTTACGGTGAAGGAAAACATCGAGAGGAAACCTGCATACGTCTGAGAAGAAATTCAAAGACGTATGTATAGTCGTGCTTGAGTAACGGCGATGGACTCGCCATCTGTCACGTTGGCACCTAATACCTCTGGCGGAAAGTGGGTGTGTGGGTATTACCTATACACCTCTGCCTACCCCTTCGGGGACCCTTGTGGGAAGGCGTGAGGATATATTATATATTATTATTATTGATTTAAATGACAAATAGTATAAACATATGCACAAGCAATTTCTATAAATAATGTAAAACCTTTACTTTACATTGTTCGTGGTGAAATATTTTTTCCAGGACATTTAATTTGAAAACATTATTTTTTAGTTGCCGTGAACGAAGATTAAGCTATATATTTTCTGAGAGACATCGGTCGCCAGCGGTCTTACTGGTTCGATAACTGGGTAATTTATTATGACAGCTAACTAATTATGGTGGAACGGTGATCTGAAAATAGTTCCATTATTAATTATAATAATAAGAAAAAAAAACATTATATAAAATCCTTTATAGTACATACATACATATCATCACGCCAAGTCCCTAACGGGGTAGGCAGAGAGTATAGAGCGCCAGTCCTTTATAGTAGTCTTTATATAGTAAATACATTTGGAGATCAGAGGGACTTACCCTCTTTTTAAATTGAATATTCGTGTGGTTTAAGCAATTAACTGCCAGGCAACGGTTAGTGTCTTATACCCATGAGTATTTCACGATAGCTTCATAGTGAGTATAGCGACAGGCCTCTGTGAAAAGTCATCGTTGAAAAAGTGTCGTCTCAAAGCAAATAAAAGCCTTCTATGAAAAATATGCATTAACATAAAGATGAGAATGATGCGAATGAATGCCCTATGAGAGCATATTAATGGTGATTATGACACTTCTTGGCCAATCCTATCAGGGAATCTTGAAGAAGGTGTCAGAGAGAGAGAGAGAGAGAGAGAGAGAGAGCCAGGCGATTGGAGATTGTTTCATTTAATACTGGTTACCTATAAAAAAAACATGTGCAAGCGTTACCACTGATGTCTGGTGTCTATAAGCGGCAAGTACTGCTTACAATATTAAGGCGAGCCACGTTTTCGCCACTTTAGGGGAGATCCACAAATTACGTGAGGTGTTTAAGGGGGAGGGGGGGTCGAGTCAAATCTCATCTAATCTTACGTTGGAGAGAGGGGGGGTCTCGGCAAATATCACGCAATTTTTTTTCTTATTGAAACAAAAAAAACTATACTATTTTGACCCATTATCCAGATTCTAAAGTCGTCCCGGACAGAAAGTCGCCGTCGGGAATCGTAATAAACTGTAGATTTCCGAAGAACCCGAAGATTCCCGACGGCGACTTTCTGTCCGGGACGACTTTACATGCTTAAGATTTAAGCATAACTGTAATACGATTAAGATCATTCACTAATTCATTCGAAAGAAAATGATTTCATTCATACTACAGTGTAGCCCGTCCTTTGTTTTCGCGCCACTGTCAGCCGAACGCGCGGCTCGATGAACGAGAGCGTACGAGCTGAATGGCAGCGACACACGGACAGGTTCCAACCTGTCCGTGTGTATCTGCTATGTGTAGTATATGCTCTCACTAATTTAAAATGAGTTATCAAGATTTTTATAATGCATCCTCTACTAAAATCTCACGTGAGATTGGGGGATGGGGGAGGGGGTTGAATAAAATCTCACAACATCTCACCAGGGGGGGAGGGAGGGACAGAAAATTCAAAAAAACACCTCACGTAATTTGTGGATCTCCCCTTAGTGGTAAAAAAGTTACGTAAAAGTAAAAACATAGTCAAAATCAAAATCTTTTTATTTCACATAGGCCCAGGTGGGCACTTATAAAACGTCGAAAAAGAAGCACGGTTCGGGTTGGTCGCTTCCATGGAGAAGAACCGGCAAGAAACTCCATGGTTACTCTTTTGATATAACAAAATTTTTTCGTTACAGCAATAGTACCCAAGTATGGGGGAACAACGTAGTACCGACAATAGGTCGTTGCTTACTATACAAAGCATAACATAAACAAGATAATTATAACAATGTTAGCAAGATCTAAGTATCTACAAAGCCTATAGTAATATGTCATACGATTAGCAGCAGCAGAAATGCGCCAAGCGCCATTACGTGTTGGTAATTCTAAAACAACACCCTTTCAGCTTTTCTACTTAATTCTATTTTGTTTATCAGATATGAATAAGCTGGCGTGTAAGCGCTATTGTTTGTTGGTGCTAGTTTTCAAGTACAGTAGAAAGGTGTTCCATGACTAGATAGCTGGCTATGCAGCTGTTTCACGTTTGGTTGTGGTGCGAGTCATAGCTGGTAGCGTTTCTTAACCTGTATCGGACCTATGCACATATCTTTAACAAGCTAGCGAGTCCGCAGTGACATGTATATTAAGTTGGTACGAAAATTGAACTCTTGCTTCACAAGTAAAATTCTTGAAAATCTCCTTAACAACTGTAAGTGGTTGTTAAGTACAACAATACAACAGACATACATCCATGCATTTAGTAAAACACGGTATTTTTGTATTTCAAGCAGACACTACAATTTTATTCATTGGATAGATGACTAGCAGTCCGCTTGGTTGAAATTACGATGGTAATTAGGTGACGACCTATCAGGTCCAATTGTGAGTCTGAATCATTCTGAATGTGAATCTGAATCCACCTGAAGACACACAGAAATTTCCTTTAAATCGGTCCAGCCGCTTAGGAGGAGTTCAGTGACAAACATAAGAAATATATATAAGTATAAAGATTAAAAATTCTGGATCAATTATGTGGTAATTGCGCACACGGTAAAGAAGAGCTCACCACTCCATGCTTCCCACAGAGCATGGAGTTCGTCATGACGGGCATGAAAAGATTTCTACTGGATTCGCAGTGTTTTACCCATCAGACGGCCCTCGTGCTCATTTGTCACCGTTTACGTACGTTTAAATAAAAATGCCATCTTGAACACTTGCCTTGATTTCTGAAGCGTTTTAATCTGACAATTTAGTCAAAAATGCACGTAATAGTTTATCTCGTAAACCTTGCACCACCCGTAGGCGGCAAGTCAGTGCGCTCTATTTAAATCAACCGGCCACAGGCGGCATCCAGCCAGTGCCCTCGGCACGCAAATGCAAATTTCATCTCGATTGGTAGAGATACAGTCCCAGCAGTTTTCACTCTGCATGCTTTACATATTTCGGGAGAAATTATCGGCGAACCTTTTTCCCTTTTATTATACAGTGAATCTGAAAATTTTGCATGAAACAGGGAGTTTGAATTGAATAGAATTTTATATTTTTCTTTTTATTGACACCAAAGGGGTATTATTTAACCGACAAACAACTGCCAGCCCATTAGGAGGTCCATAATGGTAAACATTATATATGTACATCTAAAGACCAAATTGTGTTGATCTCGCGAAGACGTTTTCATTAGAAAATACTAAGAAAATGAATAAATTTCAGTTATGAGCTTACGAACATCGTTTAATTACAAATAATCTATTTATGTAACATTGCCTTTAATAGATTCGTTGCTTGAAATACGTTTTCAATAACACGGGATACGGAAAAGAGCCAACTAAATACCTACGAGTATTTCGTTTTATTTAAAAGTAATTATTTATAGAGAGCGTATCTATGCGTATCTATCTATAGTCCTCGTAACTTCGAGGCGAAGAAAACAATCAATCAACTTGAAATAAATGTATCTGTAAAGATATTTCGTCATTTATCTTGTTAAGTATAACACCAATATCGACGTTACTGAGTGAAGTTTAGCAATTAAGCCGAGCAGAAATTTCCTGGTCGCTCGTGTTTCATATTTGATGAAAGGGTTCATTGGCGAAGTCTTATATAAGTAACTATGAGTGGACAGCGATGCAAAGTGAAATGCGATGAAGGTAACGAGGGAATGTTACAGGATATAGGTAACAGATGAAAGAGAGAGATTAAAAGATATAAAAAAAAGTAAACTCCCACATAATAATATACACACATGCATACATTTGTGTGCTAATTTATATAAAGAGTACAGTTTTATTTACAGTAACAATATAAGAATTGGTATACCTCACGACTTCCCACAAGGGTCCCCGAAGGGGTAGACAGAGTTGTATAGGTAGTAGCCACACACCCACTTTCTGCTATAGATATGTTTTTAGGTGCCAACGTGACAGATGGCGAGTCCGTCGCCGTTACTCAAGCAAGACTCTGCATAAGCCTTTGAATTTATTCTTAATCGTATGAAGGTTTACTCTCGATATCTGCCTTCCCCGTAAAGCTGTGAAGCTCGTGGTGGGACTTATCACTGTACTTAAGTTCAGAAAACTCATTGGTACAGTCGGGATTCGAACTTACGATCTTTGTGTCGCAGGCAACTACTGGAACCACTCGGCAACCACGGTGAATTGGTAATTAAAGTTGTATGAAATCTCTGTCTGCCGTATATTGTTAATGGAGATGGTTTTCGTCCTTAAATTGTTTGGTAACATCATACCTTTCTAACATATTGTTATTTTGCTTCATTTTTACTCCCTAAACTCCATAAACATAGCTTATGATGTGTTTAACAAACTTTATGGTGCTTATATACAGGCACGTGTACCAGGTTTGGTGAATGGTATAAGGATATTGCAGGTAATGGGCTACCATTTTGTTTTAACTGCAGATTCAGCCAGTTTTCCTTATGATATATGATGTAGTGTTCTCGGATTTGTCGCAAGATATAAGTAGTCTTTGTTTTTAAATGGCCGCAGACCAATGGATACATCTAATTGAATCTTTTAAAGATAAAATCTAGTAGAGGTCAACGCACCTGCGCATTGAAATCTAAAAAAACTTTATACAATACATTGCTACGTGATTCCTAAAAAACACGAAAACCAAGTCGAATGTACAAAAAATGCGTCCCTTTAAGTCCAACAAAAATCGTAGCACGAGACACATTGACCGTTCCATTGCTTTATTGCCGAGGCGCCCGAAAGCTTTGGTGTACGACAAAAAAGGTTAATTCTAATTTAAGTCTTAGCTATCAAAAAATAAGGCTGAATTTTAAATAAAATATACAAATGGAACGAAACGCCTGTCATATATTCCTGACAAAAATGTCGATATAAATCCACCTTAAGGCTGATGAAATTGAAGCTTAAAATGCAATGGCAAGGTTTAGTATTTTTTGTAGTGTTATGAACAGGCGCAAAGAGCACCCGCAGGCTGTCACGCGCTACGTATTGTCGGCAAAAACGACGCAACGACAAAAAGGTTAGCTGGCGACAGGGGGTTCGTGGACGTCGATCTTGATGCACTAATAGCTTTGGCGTTTTTATTGATTTAGATACAATTTTATTTTCAAACGTGTTCAATATTGTAGAAAAGTTGTAACTTCTACGTTATTACACAACGAGCATTTCAGTAAAGAGAGAACATCATGAGGAAATGTAGAGCTCAACGAGAAGTAATGAAAGGGCTTGAGGAAGTCTTATGATGTATTAAAATATTATTGTGTTATTTATTTAGCAACGTTTAGTATATCACAACGGAAATTAATAAGAAATGTTCGTAATTTACGAAATTAACCGTTCGTGCAATTGGGACAATATTTTTTGATGAGTTTACTGAGAAGGTCTCTGAATCATTCTGATCATCCTTAGTGGATGTAGCATACACTATCTTTTATATGGGTACAACGTTTAGTACGTACCTACAGCTGATATGAAATGTAAGTAACTGTACATTGCTTGGTCTCATGTTTTTGCAAAAAATAAAAAGAATGTGCACCGAATTTAAAAATAATAATGAAACATCTTTCAAAACTTCATTTAGTTGCATAAATGGCGTTTCATTCTCGAATATTGCCAAAGTAATGAAACAAAATGTTTAATAAACTAAGGAAAGGCGTTTTGTATTAAGCCGCTTTTAATAAACGAGAGCACCAAAGCTTGTTCGAAAGCCATTACCGAAACTGCTAATAAGGAATTTGTGAATGTGCAATATAAACGGGTTTAATAAAATACAGATTTTCGTAAGACAATTTTTTCATTAGCGGAATTAACAGGCGCCGGATTAATTATTCCAACTTCGACCGACCAAATATAATGAAGAGAAAGGTATATAAGCTTCATGATATAAATTTTATAATAAAGTTCTAGAGTTTACTTCAAACGAAAAAACTGATCAACCAAATTAGAAGCAAACAAACTTTGCCATATCAAATTCAACCCGCCCCAGATTTGCTCGAGTACATAAAGTACACTGTTCTGTTATATCCCAAATTGATAAAGGTAGCGTTTTCAATTAAAGCTCCCGGACGACTTGTCTTTGTCAACATTTTCAATAATTAGCACCTAATTACATACAATAAATTTACACAAAATCTTAATAAATTATACTTCCAAACTTTTCTCATAAGTTGCTTTGTCTTTTGGTGAGTACCGCATGAAAATCCATTCAGTAGCTTAAGATTTATCGCGAACAGACAGACGCGGCGAGGACTTTGTTTTAGAATACATGGTGCTTATATAGTTCATTTCATGCATGTTAAAATAATCACCAATCTGCAAATAAAAATAACCATAAAGTATTGTCGTCGTGTTTGGCTACCGTGACTCTTGTTGAGTTAATTGCAACTCTAACATGTGATTTTTAAGACTTGAACTTGATCTATAAATGACTCATTCATACTAATAGGCGTAAATAAATGTGAAAGTTTGATTAAAAGATTATTAGCTGTATTAACACAAAAAAAAATAGTTTTATTCCGGAAGATATTCTACCAATAAAATCAAATATTACGCGGGTGAAACCGCGGAGCACAGCTAAAGCACGCTGCGTTCCCTTCCCAAGGCGTCCGCGGCCTACCATTATCAGATCGTAATGAACAAACACAAGGGAATTTTTATAGTGTCCATCATAGACCAGATTAACGCAATTGACGCCCACAAAGAGATAGCTGACATATTTTTATACGTTTTATTATTTTACGTGGGAGTAAAATTTAAATTCTCAGTTACAGTATTTACGAGTAAATCGATGTTTAATATCGTGTTTGTAAGGCAATTGTAAATGGCGTATTTTATGACGTATTTTCAAGCAATAAATGGACGGATTTAATAAGTCGTGTAATGGACAATGGAGGTGGCTATAAATATTGGTTTTTAGAGCAGTTACGTCTGGTATTTATGTAGATATTTATATATATTCTCACGCCTTCTCATAAGGTCCCTGATGCATAGGGATAGGCAGAAGTGTAGAAACACCCTTATTTCACCGGGGATATATTTATAATAATATAATATATCCTCACGCCTCTCAACTCTACTACAAGGGACTCCTACAAGGGTCCCCGAAGGGGAAGGCAGAGGTGTATAGGTAATACACACACACCCACTTTTCGCCAGAGGTATATTAGGTGCCAACGTGACAGATGGCGAGTCCACCGCCGTTACTCCAGCACGACTATACATACGCCTTTGAATTTCTTCTCAGACGTATGCAGGTTTTCTCTCGATGTTTTCCTTCACCGTTCAGCTCGTGGTGTGACTAATCACTGTACTTAAGTTCAGAAAAACTCATTGGTACAGTCGGGATTCGAACTTGAGACCTTTGCGTCGCAGGCAACTGCTCGAACCACTCGGCCACCACGGCTCTATATTTCATTTCACGGGGATATATTTAGGTGCAAAAATTACAGAGGGCGAGTCCACCACCGTTTGACAACTACACGCTTTTGAAGTACTTCTTCAAATTATTATGTAGGTTTCATCACGATGTTTTCCTTCGCCTCGTGGTGTGATAAATCGTTGTAGGTACCTGCTTAATTACAGAAAAACTCATTTACTTTGTATTAATATTGGTATAGTAAAGGGATTTGAGGAGAAAATATACAGAAACACATGGAAATATTTTTAATGAAGGTTACTCGTTGCCCTACCATGAATTTTAATCCTAAGAATTAAAGTTATACGAAATTCTCTTTTAGAGATACACGAGGACGAAAGAGTCATAACCAATAAAAAATATAACTTGACTTCCAGCCGAGTTAATTAACTCCATGATATATATCTTTAATCTTGTATCAATCTACTGAAAGCCTTCGGCTCCGTCTGCAAGAAATATCGAAATTAAATTTACCATGTTTGTGGCAATGTGGGATGGATGATAAGAACTTTGTATTGTCGACATACATACATGTACAAGTATGTACATAAATGCGTGTCTATACGTGTACTAACATTAATTAGTTTTTTTTAAATCGATTCCACTCCAAATCCTCCATTCGTTGAAATACGTGGACCTTTAAGTAAATGCATAATTTTCAAATAACAGACAATCAGGTTTGTTCATTACGTACATACTATATAATGGACCCCGTTTGTAACGTGTGCAAGTGTCTGTATTTAAAACTTATATAATGTTTGACGTATACATATATATATATAAAAGCACATAATTGGATCGGACCGGTTAACTGGTTCTGGAGCTAATTAAGAAAGCAATTTGCAACAAATTTATCGCCTATAAAATAATACATACGTGGACCTTATCTGAATCAAAAGGAAATTGGTAGGACTTAAATCTTGCAGTTTATGTGAGAGGCTTCCCAAATTAGTTTTGTACAGTAATTTAACTTGAAACGTATAAGAAGCGATAATCCAAATATGCGATGTGGTTTGAATAATCTCAGACATTGCAAAATTGCAGGTTCAACTGTCGATCTCGACTAATCGCTTTTCAGAGCCTAAAGTTTAGTGATATTATCGTAACCTGCAGTATAACTAGTAAAGTATAAGTAATACACAGCCGTGGTGGCCGAGTGGTTCGAGCAGTTGCCTGCGACGCAAAGGTAGCAAGTCCGAATGCCGACTGTACCAATGAGTTTTTCTGAACTTAAGTACAGTGATTAGTCACACCACGAGCTTTACGGTGAAGGAAAACATCGAGAGGAAACCTGCATACGTCTGAGAAGAAATTCAAAGGCGTATGTATAGTCGGGCTTAAGTAACGGCGATGGACTCGCCATCTGTCACGTTGGCACCTAATATACCTTTGGCGGAAAGTGGGTGTGAAGGTATTACCTATACACCTCTGTCTACCCCTTCGGGGACCCTTGTGGGAAGGCGTGAGGATAAACTTCTGTATTGAGCACGGTATTTATCCGGATAAGCTTAAACGAATACTTATTAAACCATCGCAAAAAAAAAGGATCCAGAGATGAAAAAATGAAAAACTACAGACCAGTTGCACTTATAACAATTTTTTCAAAGATTTTCGGAAAATTCATTTACTAAAAACTTTATTCATTTATAGAAAATCATAAAATACTAGCTAAAGAACAAAAAGAATTCCAAAAACATAAATCCATAAATATGGCAATATATGATCTTATACGTCCCATATTAAAAAACATGGACGACAGAAAACCAATATGTGCTATTTTCATGGACATACAAAAGGCTTTTGACTGTGTTGATCATGACATACTAATATCCAAACTGAATGCTTATGGTATAAGAGACAATGTGTCAAAATTAATAGAATCATATTTGTGCGATAGAACACAATATACAGAACTAACACAAATATCAACGAATACTGCTAAAGAACTTAAAGTAATATCAAAAGGAAGGACAATGCGCTATGAAGTTCCACAGGGTAATGTTTTGGGCCCATTGTTGTTCTTGCTATACATTAACAATCTTCCTAAGCACGTAAATCAACGAATGGTGCTATTTGCAAATGACAGTAAGGCTATTATAGAGCCAAGTAATCTTTCCAATTTTGATGTAGATATACACATAACGCTAAAAATCTTCGAATGGCTAACGCAAAATAACCTCTTAATAAATTTCAAGCAAACTAAAGTAATGTTCTTTTCTCAAAAATCAAGCTATTCGCTTAACATACAACTTAACATACAATGGAAATGACATTGAGACAGTTAATAGCACAATTTTTTTAGGTTTACATCTGGATAAGGGTATGTCATGGAAAACACATGCAGACGAAGTGTGTAAAAAAATTAATACATTTTCATACGCTTTATACCAACTCTCTAAAGTAGCTGATACTAAAACCGTAATCACAGCTTATCATGGGTTTGTTGCATGCACACTACGTTATGGAATATTTTTTTGTAAAAACACACAGTAAAAACTATTCAGAAAAAAGTATTTAGAGCCCAAAAACGATGTATCAGAGCAATTGTGAAAATAAAATCCACAGAAAGTTGCAAACCTCACCTCAAAAGATTAAAATTATTAACATTACCATGTATATTTTATATTTATATATGAAGAGGCAGTATTTGTCAAACAAAGCCCTTATCTGTTCCAAAAAGCCATTGAAAAGAACCGAAATACTCGCAATAAAATGCGCCTCTGTAACTCCCTCCCATACAAAACTATTATACAGAAGTCTCCCTTGTCTTGCTCCAAAAATATTTAATAAATTGCCAGAATCTATCAAAGTACTTCTTATTTAATAAATTTAAAACAAAATTGTTAAATGCTCTCATGGAAAAATGTTATTATTCTTTAGATGATTTTCTTTCTGATAACCTAATAATAAGTGCCTAATTGTTAATATTACATGTTTTGAGGTAGTGTTTATGTTAGAATTGTTGCTTTCTTGTCATTTATTATTATTTATGTTAGGTTGTTCAGTTTTTATATAAGTAAATCTACAATTAAATATATTTGTACGCCTGTCATGGCAAAGCGCTGTATTTTTATAATAATAATTGTGTTTTGCTTACAAATAAATTGATTGATTGATTGATATATTATATTATTATTATATAAAGTAAAGGACAGAAAATCCCAAGTCCCAAAAGACAAAAGTCAAAACTCTAACTAAATCTAAATCTCAAAGGCTGTATTTGCTAGAGTTTAATATAATGGAAAAAAATCACCAACCCTTTATTTAGGGGTTTTCTACCACAGGCATCACTTAAGGAGACTCCGGTCACCAAATTAAGTACCTAACTGAAATTCTTTGTGATTTCATATTGTCGCTTAAACGTACAAGAGAAGTTAATTGCGTAATAATTTGCATTTGATTTAAGGCCATTTTGCAGTGGCTAGTGGTTCTCACAGGAGTAGTTAAATAGCTCGACAATGTATGCTTACATTATTCATCCATTGAGTGCCTTTTTATATATGTAGATATGAAAAATAAAACTCGATTCATTTTCATCGGCAAGCGGTTTTTTTTTTATGTATAGTTTAAAAAAATAAACGAAATATCTGCAATTTGGAATGTTTGTACTTTATATTTATCTATTTTGGATGTTGGAACAAGTTTGTGTTATTTTAGGAACAATAAAAATATATTATGATGCCTTACTCACCCCACCATATCCAATCCACAGGTCTAAGCATCTGGCTTCGAAGCTTGAGGTGGCGAGACGATTCTCGCTAGGGCAGACGTTTTTGCAATGAACCCTGGTATGTGAACTTCAGACTCACTGTGACGTAATGTAATATATATCGTTGCCCAGTGATCTTATCTAATGATTTGAATTGATGGATGTGGATGAAGCGAAAGAAAGAATTATGTCCTAAGTCTAGAATGACCCGGCGCTCTACTCCCTCTACTTACCCCGTAGAGGACTGGCCAAAATGATATATATGTAATGATATGTATATACATACATATTATATATATACATATATATTATAAATTTTGTTTTATTATATATGTAATTATTAATACTCGTGTAGCTAGTGCCTTATGAAATGTCTTTATCTAAGCCTTCGCAAGAACTTGACGGGACAATAATAGAATTAAGACAATGAGATAATATTACACACACATGACCAGGAGATAATGGCTTCTATTAGAAAACAATATAAATCATGGTGGCGATGCCTATTCTTCAAGCAATGATTTATTGATTCGCTGTGATAGCATTAAAGACAGGTATATCCACATTTTAAGGCGACGTCATAGTATTGTAATCTGAAGAGAATTCACGGTATTTTTTAATACCTTATACTTATATACTTATCAATAAGAATCTTTACACCGTTGGAATAAGGTTGATTTTGTTATATAGCTTTAGTTCTCGGTAAAATATAACAGCTCCTAAAGCCAATACCAGTAGAAATGGCAATGACACTGCTATGATTGAACGTTTCGACATTTCGCCCAGAGACAATAACTCTCAGTTCTTGACGATAATTTATGTTTTAAAGGTTGAATGGATTCTGACACAGCTGTCTGGTTGCTAATAGAAGGTACTAGTGAGATGACAACGAAAGGAAAACAGGATTTAATAGAATCGATTGATATAGTACGATTACAATATTTAGAAGAAATTCAAAGGCTCATGCAAAATCCTTCTTGAGAATCGGCGACGAATTCGTCATCTGTCACGTTGGCACCTATATATATAATTCCAGCGAAAATAAGGTGCTGTTACATCTTTGCCTACGCTTATGGTAAGGCGTGGTGGAACCACACAGACCTAAGATGGCCCCAGGATTTATCAATTAGCAACACTTGCAGAAAAATACTTCCAAGTCAAGTTAAATTCGTAAATCAAATCTGAAATGTCAAACTTCTTTTTAATTGGAGTGCAGTATTCCAATTATTGCCGCTCACTTATCTCGAATCAGAAGCTGTTATTTTTATAAACTACTAAAACAGTAGACGCTCGCACCAATAACATTTATATCGTATACATTTTGTGTAAGTAATGTCATTGATATGGGGAAGGCTTCTGGTTTCCATGCAGCCGTTTCGAATGCCAGCCTTAACTGATGCTATCATAGTTTGACAGCTGTCAGTGGAATGTCTACTTGTAGTCTTGTTTTATTGCCTGCACTTTTATCGTAGCGCTAGCACATTCCAAAGATACTAGACCTATCAGTAAATTGTTGGGATAGTTAGAATCCTATAGCTGCCCCAGAAGTATGCCAGCATAACCGCTTCAAACAAGATCGGATTGCATTGATAACGGTGGCATAGATATATATAGTTGGGTTGAAGCAGATAAATGCCATACAGTCAGCTTATGCTGATTCATATTTGTTGTGTTCAGGTATGATATGTTCACGCCTTCCCATAAGAGTTCCCGAAAGGGTAGGCAGAGGCGTAACAATTTATTTTCGTCTGCAATATATTTAAGTGTCAACGTGATAGATGACGAGTCCACGTCCTACGTCTGTGATTTTTCTCAGATGTAGGTTTCATCTTGATATTTTCTTTCAGCATAAAGCTACACTAATTACTAAACTTAAGTTCAGAAAAACTCATTATTACAGATGAGATTCGAACTTGTATAATCATTGTGTTGTAGGCGACAACTAGGACCAATCGGCCACCATGGTTCACTTGGAAAGTAGTCTTTCAAAATTTCGCAATGAATAAGGCACAAAGTATGATCTCATTAAATGATAAAGATTAGCACATTTTACATAACAGCAAATAGGAGAGCGCATTTCAAAATAATACATCAAGCACCATTAGTCAAGAATATATATCAATAGATCTACCAGTCACAATTTTGTAAGAACAAAATGCGGTTGAAAAAAAAATACAATAACTTTCTTCGGACGACCACTTTAGACACTCGAGATTGACAACCAATGATAACATATAGCTTCAACGTTGTCTAAGCATAGCCATTATAAAAATGGACAGAAATGAAAACATATTGATTTTATTGTGATAAGGTCGGACTTCGTACTTCATTATATGGTAATGTATAACGCAAATAAATACTTGTCCAGGCTCTAAGCCCGACGGGTTTATCTGTACTTAGCATTACTGAAGTAACATAATTAATGTTTATTTACACCAAACGATGTAGGTTCACTGTTAATAGAAACCTGTGTGTAACAGTTTTGTTTGAGTCAGTAACAGCCTTCGTAATCTCAGGCAAATTGTGGATGCAATTACGCCTCTGCCTATCCATTTTGGGCCACTTGTGGGAAGGCGTAATGATAGTACATGTATAAAAGTGCACACAAGATACGGTCCTGTTATTAATTTACGCACACCTGGCAGTGTGGTATTTATCAAGCTGTAGAACGAGTTACTTTTGTAGCCGACTACCGCCAAAGCGGTTGATTTTATCCCCAGGTATTTCATCATCATCATTTTTCGCCCACATGCCTGCCATGGTAGAGGCCTCCCCAGTTCTATTTATTTATTTAGGTACACACAAATTAAACAACTCTGATTCCATCAATATTTTGGTACTTGGACTAGTCCGGGACTGGGTGCTTTGGAATATAAATACATCACAGGACTTCATAAACTAAATACGTTTAAGCATGGGAAAGGAATTAACTAGATATTTACTTACAGCTAAGACAAAGTTAACCAAAGCAAAGGAGGCTATAATGCGATGGCAGACTTTGACAACATCCGTATATGTCAAAATCATCATCAAAACACGTATGCCTCAAACATCTAAATTTAACATAACAAAAGACGAACCTGATAGACAACGCAATTATGAACAAGATAAGGGTTAAGAAAACAAGTATAAGGGTGGCCTCAAAAGCGGTTAGATGTTATTGACTTGTGTTGACTAACCGACCAATCATGTGCAAGGAGAAGGGCAGGTGCGCGTGCTCAGATACACAGAAGTGATGCGACGATTAAAAAAAAGTTAAGCGGATCGTTTATAAATAGCGGCAACGGTCTTGCTCGTTCGGAGGATCGTAGTTAAGTTAACATACCTATAAAGTGCTTTATTATTTGGTACTTTCTTAATCTTTATCATGATTCACCTCACGAGTTTTACGGCGAAGGAAAATATCGAGTGGCAGCGTTATGCCTACTTTGGGGAAAAAAATACCTGAAAAAATATATTATAAGATAAGAATTTAGAATAGAGAAAACTGTGACGGTCTCGCCGTATATTACGCACCCCTCTGCCCCTTCCGAGAACTTGTGGAATGCGTGAAGATATTCATACCTCAAATGTCAATAGTAATTTCGTATCTTTGGTGAGTCGTTGGCTGGATTCTCATTTGTTTTATTAGGAGACATCAAACAAATCATTTGAATTCCTATCGCCTTTTGGCAGGCAAATAATTTCTAAATATTGGCATAGGATTTATCATGTTACTTAGTTTCTTAGCGAATAAAAACATGAATGCCAAGGTTCGAGCAGAAGCCTGTAACGTCAGAAATTTTACGCGAGTGAAACCGCGGGGAAACCGCGTATATACGGAAAATAAAATTTTGTGTTTAACCAACTTCACAAAGCAGGGGGATTTAATTTGATAATTATTTTTTCTTTTGCTAGGTCATACTTCACAACGGTCCTACTTTTATTTTCGAATGATACACTTAAAGCTTCCGTATACGAATAAACCATTGATGCTTTCTACAAGGCTATCATCATCGCAAACCTCTCAATACAGTCCGGTAGAAAAAGTATTGACTCTCACATAAGCAATTCTATTGCGGATGTGGTGTTAGTTCTCGCTGCAATTAAGAATAATTATTGTATATTAACTTTTTGTATCGGAAAAGTTTTTCGATTGCAAATGTACTTTGATTGTGGCTATTAGCCGATACTTAGATAACGAATTAAATGTTGCTTTCAAATAAAATTGTTTCTAACCGACAGCTGCATAAAATTGTCTGTACTTTGTATCGATTAGAGATATTTAGTGTTTTTAAAAAAACTTACTGGTTTTTGATGGTACTGGACGAAATTCTCGATTAAATTAAACCTCGTTACGTGTTCATTAATAGCCACATAGGTACTCACCTTACATAGATTGTTTAAAACGGCTTTGAAACTCAATATTATTAAACATATCGTTAATTTCGAAAGTATATGGTCCGGCGTAAAGCTTAAATTATAATGGACAAGGACAAGGATTAAAGAGCGTGTAACAGGAACCTTTTGCTTGGATTAATTGGATAAGGATCTTCAGGGTTGAAATTTTGTTAATAATTAAATCACATCACCGTTCACCGTGTATAGCAGGAGAAACTTGACGACAAATCAATGTCAGGTCTTGAAGCAAATGAAGGGCTTAAAAAAAGCCTAAGTGTGATCCTTGGGATATACGATAGAGATATTTCATACGTTGATCCTGCGGTTTGTTTCTAGCTAACTATGGCGGTGAGCGGTGAGCCGCGCTGGTAGAGTGATCCGAGTAGTCTCCTATAATGCAAGGTCACAAGTTCGAATCCCGACAGTACCAACGAGTTAATGTGTTTTTTTCGAACTCAAGTACTGTGATGAATCACACCATACCCTGTGAGATGAAGGAAATCTTCGGAAGGCAACATTGATACATTTCAAATTTTTTCATTCGTTCTCGTTTTTGTATTCGTGCTTGAAAAACTGACACATACTCGCCATCTCCGGCATCATATCCACGGTGACAAGCGGCGTGTTACACCCACGCTCCCCTTTAAAGGATAGGATACAATATGATATTATCTCTGGAATATTTATCAAAAAGGTATAATTTGATTAGTGTCCATAATGACGGTTCATATTGAATTCGTGACCGGCAATAATCGCCGTGACCAAAGAGGTGATGTCTCTAAGCTCACACACAATAAAAATACAGTAACATAGAAATATTAGTAACGCTTTGAGCGAGCCAAAAAGTCATTTTGAAATTACAGCAATTTTTGTAATGTATTATGGTAACAAATTGGATTTTACGGATAAATTGTGTGGCTACTGTGAAATTGTAATACACGTTATATTATTGTCGTGACTTTAGTTTCCGGACTTTTTTACCCAACGTCGCAGGAGGACGGGCTATGTTGTCATGTTATTCTCATCTACTACATACTTTATTGTGCCCATGGGGTATGACGGAAAATCAAAACAAAGAAATAAATTGGTTGCCATCATATCATTACATCGAGTCCCTCACTGGGCACAAAAGTAGTAGCGTGTTAGTTCTCTCAAAACTAACAGAGCCCTTTCGCTTCATACACTCGATCAGTATCTTCATAATTATGTAGATACATATGCACATGTAAAAAGTTTGTAATTATGAATCGCGTATTACTAGTGCCATCTAGTTTAAGTAGACAGGATTAAGTTTGAGTACTATTAAGGCTTTATATCGGCGACCTGAATATAAAAGGCAAATAATATCTACGAGCATACTACGTTTATTTCAATACTGCTCTTAACGTAACATCTCCCTAAGGCTCATTTGGCACTCGCGTAGTTTGGAATTTAAATATTATTCAAATAGTTTCCACTCGCCATTATTGTTTCAATACGATAAAGATGCCTGGGAATTAATATATGTCTAGTTGTCCTTAATCAATTGCTGTGATCAAATACTATATGCCTGATATATATGTCTTCCGATACGTTGTTTTATATTATTTTCTAACAAAATATATTATCAACACGAGTAACGAAAGGATAGACTGACAGTGAGGTAAGTAATTAGAGGTGTTTTTAAATTTACGATAGTTGATAATCCCAACGCTGTTTTCCCAGCTCAGTTACCAACTTTACTTTTAAAAAATATGACTACTTGGCCAGCAAGTTGACCCGACAAGCAACGTAATTTCGGCCGATGTCCCCAGCCAATCTCGATTGCATTGCCGAGAAGTCCCAAAGGTAAGAGGGAACAAACGGTACTAGAATACGTTCACTCCGAAAATGCGAGATTTTTTATACACGGCACGTGCCGAACCGATACTTGCAGATAATGCGAAGATTGGAGTTTGAATTATAATCAGGAATTTTTATGAAGCTATGAAGAATTAATTGATTTAAAACATTGATCTTCATAATTAAACATCTTCACGCTTGCCAAGAAGGGGTAGGCAGAGGTGTGTAGGTACCCACACACACACTTTCCGCCATAGATACATTTTAGGTGCTAATGTGACAAATGGCGAATCCATCGCCATTATTCAAGGACGACTATACTTACATACGCCTTTGAATTTCTTCTAAAATGTATGCAGTTTTCCTCTCGATGTCGTCCTTCATCGTAAAGCTCGCGGTGTGACTAATATCTGTACTTAATTTCAGAAAAACTAATTTGTGAAGGCGGGATTCGTACTTGCAAACTTTGTGTCACAGGCAACTACTGAAATCACTCGGCCACCACGGCTCCATTTATTTTACATTTTGGTACATTTGTTTAATTTATGTATAGTGTAATTTTCATGTAATATATCGTATTTATATTCGTATTGTTGTTGAATTAAATTGGATATACTGTTCCTGTGTTTAAAGAATATTTTTAATGTGTGTACTCCGGCTTGTTATGGTACACATCCGTATTACCAATTTTAAAAGAATTTCGGTCTTTGAATGAGGACACCCCATTAAACCAAATTAAACTCTGTAACAGTCCTATTAAGTTTCTATATTGCTTGGCAAGACTTGGGAGGCAAAATAACAAAGAGACAGCATATTTTTTAGCCGACAACCTGCTGCTGCATTTAAATATAATGGAACAGGGGAAAGGCTAAATTTGTCGCCGTGCCTACGAGACTGCTCAATTTTCCCTTTACCTTTTTCAGCTGAAAGGTGTTGACACGTTGGACAAGAAACGAGAATAAACGCTCCAGTTGAGATGGGGCAAGTGGGACTGTGGGATATATTTTTATTGTGGCTTGTATCTCAAAGAAAATATTAAACGGCCTGAACTACTTCCAGATTCCACTCAAATTGATCTAGTCACAAACTAAGAAAAGCTTGTACCATAGAAACTAGACAACGATATACATACTTATATAGAAATATATTATACACATAAATACATGGAACATCCAAAGCTAAGGTACAAATACTCGTGAACAACATCTTTTTAGTTAAATTACACGCGGACGAAGTCGCGGGCACAGATAGTTTTGTATACAGAGGAACAAATGCTATCGCTGGGAAAAGTATTTTTCCTGTAATCGGTACAAATACAATTCGCGATTGTTTACTTCTACGTTAAAGCCGTGGGAACTCCCAATGTTTCAAATTGTAAAGGAGTAAGCGTTGTGCGGTTCATGGTAGTAGACAATGACAGGAACTCATTCGTTCCAATGATTTGTCACGAACCTCGCACGCTTTGACTACAATAGACTTTATCATTGTTCACGTAGAAGCGATGCACAGTGAGTAATCTTTACCATCGTGCTTACCAACAAGCACCCGAAAAGATCGACCCACTAATTAACTAAAGATATATAAATGCACAGTCGATGGGCAGTGTGGCCATCCTTCTGACTCAATATGACATACATATCATCACGCAGAGATCCAAACGGGGTAGGCAGTAAGAGTAGAGCGCCACTTATCTCTCTAGGCTTACATACCTCTTTCGCTTGGTTCCCATTCAGCAGTCACTTCATAAATGCTCGCCGGTTTCTAGTACTCTTGACGTTCTCGTCAAAAATCGTCAGGAAACTGAATTCGTTTATTAAGAAATTCAAAGAAGTTTGTATGTACATATACATATGTATATAGCCATTCTTGAGAAAAGGACATGGATTGGCTATCGGACATAATGGTGCCAACGCACTTCGTTTTTTAAGGTTGAACAGGTTTTTCAAAAAGATAACGTCAAGATTAGAAATGGCTCATATTAAGATGCCAAAATGCTACTTAATAGTCTTCTCAGTGTCTACACTTATCTGTATCTACACTTGACAACCTTATTTAGCTGCATGATATAAGGCAGAGTTTTAGACATACACTTTGTGGGATATTCCAGTGAGATTGCTACAGATATGATTTGATAGGGCGCTGTCCAATAAAAAAAATAAAAAGCAGTATGTAATATGTAATATGATAAACTATTTTACAAATTGTAATAAATGGTATAAGCTCTATGTTTTGAAATACTTCGGTTCTTCATTCCAAATTATTTCTTCTACATTGGTGCCGGAAGGGATAGGCTGCAATATGCCAATGGGCATGATTAACAAAAGCTTTATGTTGCCTATTTTTTATCTTATATTAAAATTTGCTGTAGCGAAATTGTTAATCGCATCTTATTCAAGAATCTAACTACGTTTTAATTGTTTTTGTTTTTCGGTAGGTACTAGTTTTGAAAAACATTAATAAAACCATGTTATGGAGTGAATATTACCCACTTTAATGATGTTGTCACCTTGGTATATTTCTGAGCTATTCGTTTTATTTCTTTGTCTTAAGCATTCTCAATACCCGAAAACTTCTAGAAGACAACTGTTCTATTTTCTGAGAATAAATACATGATTATTTAGGCGCAAGCATGTTAGATGAGGAGTCCGTCACAACATACGCTCTAAGATATTCCCTTAAACGTACGGGCTTCTTCAAGATAATTTCCGTCACCGTGATTCTACAAATTGCTATGGTGTTAGGAAGTCAACACCTATTAGATATGGGGTAAATAAGCATGAATCCAACATTGAAATAGCTACAAATTGCCGAGGCGTAGAGCATGAGCGAGTTATTTCTAACAGCGAATCATGAACATTGCAGCGTAGCAAATGGGCTAATGACGGCTTTTGCGTTCATATAAGTAATGGAAACAGGAGAGAAAAGTTCAAAAATTGCGCATGTTATGATCAGGTGCTTATAGGAAGATGCTTCGATATAAACGCCATACAAAATTTAGGTTGCAGCGATGAAGAACATTTGAAAAATAATTATTTTAGCTTGAGGAACATGAAGCAGAAATACCGTACCTATCTATACTTGTCACTAAGCCACTGGACGCACCCGCACATGTTATGCTTATATCATACATGACATTACTAGCGCCACTTATCTTTAGACTTACCTACATATCTCTTTCGCCTCAACGACAATCATCAGTATCTTAATACATGCATGCTGATTTTTCGAGTATTCTTAACGTTCCGATCCTTGAGCGCTCGTTCTATGTCATTTAGGTAGTTAGAACGTAATATCTATATAACAACCCGTAATATTGATCAGTTCAAACCACATTTTAAAATTACGAATGGTTTAACTAGATGTATTTAAATTTTGAATGATTTGATTAACTGATCTGCAGATAATATGCAAAGGCGTCAAGGATCGTGGTCGCGAATGCATCTAGGGGCTTAGAAATACAAACAGCGAGGCCACACGTGTCCGACCCGCCTTTGTCCTACCCACATGTTGGAACTATAGGCAAAATAAACAAAAGTTTACCCATAGACTTATGTCAGTGTGTTAATTAATGCCTGTACAATGTTGAATGGAGTACATTTGCGTCAACAGGTGTTGGAGGAGAATCGAAAGTTGAAAAGTGTATCGAATTTATCAGACATGTAAAAATGTTAGTAAATCCAAACGGATGAGCTGAACAGCATTACACCCTGTTTTTGCCAAAGATATATTTAGGTGCCAACGAGATAGATGGCGAGTCTGTCATCGTCTTTCTAGTAAGACTAGTAAGTTCTTTCGCGTTGTACTCTTTTACTTATCTCTGATGGTGTGGTATGCAGAGGTGTGGGAAGAGACTGTATTGAAGTAAAATAAAAACGTTAGTATAGTATATATCCTCACGCCTTCCCACAAGGGTCCCCGAAGGGGTAGGCAGAGATGTATAGGCAACACCCACACACCCACTTTCCGCCCGAGGTATATTAGGTACCAACGTGACAGATGGCGAGTCCATCGCCGTTACTCAAGCACGACTATACATACGCCATAGAATTTCTCTTGATGTTTTCCTTCACTTCAATCACTGTACTTAAGTTCAGAAAAACTCATTGGTACAGTCGGGATTCGAACTTGCGATCTTTGTGTCGCAGGCAACTGCTCGAACCACTCGGCCACCACGGCTCTTCGTTAGTATAGACAACAGTATTTTTTATATTGAGCCTAATAATTCGTTAGACTGATTCGATGCTAAAAAAATTGTGTAACAAATAATGCATACGTAGGTACACATATGAACGTAGTGTGACAAAGTACTTGGACCTTAATGTAATGCTCCTAAAGTTATGTAAAGTTTCATAAAATATATACACATTATACTTTTGACGTAAATTATTATAAGATTACCGGCTTGCCGTTGCAAGCGATTAAACAAACACCTCACGTCGTGTTTACATAATAACATTACCCGAGTCAAGATCCACGCAGCCAGTTACATGGCTGTAAAAATGAATATGAATTTAATAGACGTTTGAACTTTGAGTAACTGTCACTGTGTTATTCTTGATGGCAACTTTTATACTAAATTATTGTAATTAAATTACGTAGTTTTACATAAACCTACGTAAACAACACACAAAACAAATTAGTTTGTTGATTAAATTTTTGGGAAGTTTTATTTATGTTCGACATATTATGACTATGTTAGTTTGTTTTTAAATTAATCGAATAAAGAACTTAGGAGTATTATATAAACTTTCTACATTTGTATGAAAATATTAACATATAAACGTATCACCAACCTGAGTACTCCATGGGGTAGGATAGAAGAAGGAGACACATGGACCACTTAATAGAACGTATGCTTGTACATACATACATGTTTTCACGCCAAGTCCCTAACGGAGTAGGCAGAGAGTATAGAACGCTAACGTATGTGGTGTTTAATTAATTGAAGATAAAATTATCTAATTTACTGATAATTTTTTGAAGACAAAATACCTGTCAGAAGAAGAAACGGCGAAACAAACACCCCGTTGGGTGAAAAATAATTTTGGGAAAATTATATATCTACTGCCATTTTATGGGTAACACCGAAGAGCTTAGCACGATTATTAGCATATATGGTAAATATAGAGCTATATAAGGTAAATAAATATATAGGCAAAGCGGATTGTGAATCTTATTCCGATGACAATAGCGTACAAAATAAATCTAACATCCTCCATCCAGCTATCCATTAGACTATATTCTCCATCTCTAAAATTAATTGAACCTAAAAGGGTAAAAGAAAGATAAGTCAGCAACCGTGGGAAGATCACTTGACGACTTCATCCCGTTCCACAAGTCGCAACTGAAGCCAGATGTTCCCGCTCAACTCATAATACTTGTGGTGTTCCAGTCTAAAGCACTTTCTTACATTTGATGCGCTTTTAAGCTTTATCTGTGTTCGTAGAGTTATATCTGTAGTAAGTACTGTAAAGATCAAAGCAAACGTTGTCCTCTGGAGCTCATACCGGTTCTAGGACGTTCTTTGAATATGTTTTTTTCATGTGTATTATTAACTTTTGTGTCACCGGCTTTAAATTCCATTGGTAGATTCTTCTGTATTTGGTTCATTTAACTAACACATACAATGTTCTATACATTGTATGTGTTAGTTAAATGAACCAAATTTCATCAAATTTAGTTCTCCCATTCTGGCGTCATTTAGGCACACACTTACTCACTACTTTTGCAATAAGCAAAAATGGGGTTTATATTTTATTTCAACTCTTTCCACCATTTCGGAATCCTTATGGAACTTTACCTTCCCTTCAAATAGATATATTTAGGTGTCAAAGTGACAGATTCGTTTTACAAACGTTTTTGAATGTTTCCTCAAATATTTGCAGATTCCCTCACGATGTTTCCATCGTCGTAAAACTGGTGGTGTGATAAATTAACTCAGCCTCAAATGAGCTGCAATATTAACTTTGCAGTTGATTACTGAAAAAATATACTTCACGATAATATATATAATATTTTAGCTGCTACCGGTATGCTGTGCTTTTTGTTTTTGAGCCAGGAACCTTGGCAAGTGCCCTAAAGAACACACTACCAAAATTTTATCACAGTCAAACATAAAAAAATTGTCCCTATATATATTATATGGAAGAGAAGATAGATAAAAACAAAACACTAACAGTCGACCGAAAAAGAAACAAAAGCAAGTCCATAATCATATGAACTATTTACGTCGTTAACAATGAAATCACATAACCTATACGAATGAAATGACTTCCGGACAACGGTAAATAGATAATGTACTCTTATGGACTTTACTCACAGGACCAACATTTTTATGATAAAGCTTTTATTCGCCTATTTATTTGTACGAAACAAACATTATAATATTTTTGGACGTGTTTCCTTTAGATTTCCTTCTGGGTGTTTTATATTCGTCTCATGTACAAACTAATGTATCTATATAACGATGAAGATTAATATGCGATACGCTTAGAATATACATACTATTATTAGTATCTAAGTAATAACTGCTAATTATTTCGGTTATACATTTCGATGTTATCTGCTAACGCATTCAATTTATTTAAAAGCAATAAAGTATCTACATCCGGAAAAAATGTGCATATATTGGCATACCAAGTACGCCACACGTGTTCTTCTGTAGTTCTTCGCTTGAAGATTATTTCGCAACGAACACATATTTTTCGCATTATTCAGAAGATTAAACAGAAGAGTCAAGGCTAGTTTGGATAGTCGCTCTTTTCTCTGCCACGCCCTACTACATCCAATGCAATTTGAAATCATCACGGGTTTTGCACATATGGTGTCTGAAAGTCTGAAACAAATGACAGTCGATCTTCAAACAAATCACCCGTCTCTTACGGAAGGATGAAATACGAAAGAGTCAAGTGTGTGTTTTATACACTTACATATAGAGCCGTGATGATCACCTATATAAAGGTCAAGATAATAGGTTAAATTGTCATCTGACTGTCACTAAGCATTCAAAGAAGACTTGGTACAGTAATTTATCACACACATTTTCGCTGGCAATATATTTTAGGTGACAACGTGACAGATGAAAAGTCTATCACCGTTACTCACGCACGACTATTTATATACGTCTATGAACTACATCTAAAACGTATGCAGGTTTCGGTCCTGGTAGTAAAGCTTGTAGTGTGACTAATCACCGTACTTAAGTAAAGAAAAAATCGGTTCTGCTTGGATTCTAATTTGCGATGAAGGCTACTACTCGAACCACTCGGCCACAAGTGCTTTATACCTTTCTAGAGGGGAGAAATACAAAAAGGAGAAGCAGACATACGAAGTGTCTCACAAAGGGGTTTTAACAGCTACTACGGGAATTCTTCTGCAAAGGCGTGAAGTAATCATTTGATATCGTGCAAAGTAAAACCAGATCAAGTCATTAACATCTTAATGTCTTTGACAATAAGTAAATGGACTGCATTATTTCTGCTGCATGACTCGGCCACAATATTGATTCTAGTATTTTTGTTTGTTTTGTGTACGACTTTTAGACTTTTAGATAACATTCGTGGCTAACAACCGGTAAAACACGTTTATTTATACATATACGAATTTATGAGTTTATCGTGTTTGGCGTACCACATGTGTTTATAGGATTTAATTGCAATGCTTTGTGGTGTGAGGACCTCGGCGTGATGATAGTAAGTATTCCTTGTCAGGCAATTTAATGGTACCGGAGTGAGTGGCACCTGAGGTATTCCTCATACGACACCTTTTGATGTTTCGCATGTGCCACTAAAGGAATAATTTATTGATTGAAAGTTTATACCACTAATGGCAATTACGGATCAGTAGGAATTGTCGATTTTTTTATTTCAAATATATTTACCATGTATTTAATTAATAAAAAAAATTGACAGTTCTCTGTCGCATGAATTTGATAGGTGGCGCTGAATAATCGCTAATCACTCTAATGTTATACGAAGTGAAGAATAGCTATGAAGCACAAGTGGTCTGTAGACTTAGAGAGAACCGGAGGACTACTCTCTCTGCCTACCCTGTAAGGGAGTTGTCGTAATATTAAATAATTTGTTGAATAACCCCGTGACATTTATTTATTTCCTTTACAAATATATATGTATGTATAGAGTAGTTAATTAAGTTGCTTGGCATTTTATTATAGTGTTGTATTTTCATTGTTTACATTAAATATATTCTATGTATGATAACATTAAATGTATGAGCTATAAGATAAGGAAAAAATAAATAAGCACTTTAATTAAAATTTAGGAAATTTAACTACTAGGATCTAATCTGATCTGACTATTAAAGTTTCGGACCTAATTAAAATACCAATCACGGATCAAAGGACATTTGGAATAAAAGCCGAGCTTCAAGCATTTAAGATATGCCTGTCTCGGTATCTACGAGCATGTTGTGTTGTAAAGAATGCTTTAATTAAATAAATGGTTGCTGATTTTAATAAAACTACCAATTTTATCTGACACTAATGAAAATATATTGCGTGAGCTGCTTTTAGCCATTGGTCCTTAATGTAAAATAAGTGAATAAATTAAATTGTCTTGTTAATATTTTATGATTTTTATTAGTATCAAACCACGTTTTGTAAGTGTTATTTAAAGTGGTCTAAACGTTTTTCATAAATTCGAATGTTTTATTAATGAATTCAAATGTACCCAAATTTTTTGTTTCAATTAATTTTACCAGTTAACAAATTTTTTGGTATTGTAACATTAATGTAGACGTTGTTAATAGACACACAGTTAATTAAATAATCAAAATTGAATTATACCGGTGGAATGTATGTAGGATTCAAATATCTAAGTAATGTCTTAACTAATAATAAAAGAAGATCGTAGTCTATAACGGCAAATTTTTTTTTTTATTATCGCTTAGCATCTTCAAACCGAAAAAAACTCAGTTTTAAAGAGACAAAACAGTGACAGAGTAATAATAATAATAATAATAATAATAATAATCTTTATTTACTCACAAAGCATTTCTTATACTTAATTTAGTGACCAGAGTCTCCCTTTAAGCAAGGATGCCTGTGTTAGGAGACTCCGCTCTTCTATAACTACGAGTAACATTATATGTGTGTGGTGTGTGTGTGTGAGAGACTGTGCGTGTATGTCTCTGAGTGTTTGTGTGTGTTTGTGTGAGTGTGTGTGTGAGTGTGTATGTGAGTGTGTATGTGTTTGTGTTTGTGTGTGTGTAGGTGTGAGTGTGTACGTGTGAGAGTGTGGGAAACTAATAGTAAGGTTGAGTTAAACATTAGCGTTATGTTGTTATTATTGCAAAAGGTTTTCAGTATTATCAAAGCTAAGATTTAGGATCCACTTAAGTATGCATTTTTTTACTTCATAGTTTTGTTTTTCATATATATTTAGTTGTTTGTTTAAGATATTATATATTTTTGCAGAGCGTGTACTATATTGTTTGGAGGCAAATTCTGTTTTACAAGTGGGTATCGATGCAACGTTATATTTCTTCCTTTTTAATTTATGACTACTGGTATAAGGTAATGTTTTATGTTTTTTAAGAATTAAATATAGTATATATAGTTTTCTAACTGATAACAAGTTGCTTATTTTATATAGGATTTCGGTACAGTATCTTTTATTTTTGAAATACATAACTTTTATAAGCGAACGTTGAGCTCGCTCTACCTTAATAAATTTGGACTTAGCCGCTCCACCCCAAACAGGAATACAGTAAGTTAATATGGATTGAGCCAACACGACGTAAACTTCATTGAGAAGATTTCTAGTACATTTAGAATTATTTCTTGGCACAACATGTCTCAAGGCGCTGAATATCCAAATCAATTTCCTAATTCTACTACAAACTAGTTCCAGATGCGGATACCAAGACATTCTATTGTCAATCATCACTCCTAGGTATTTAATTTGTGTCACTCTCTCAATCACAGGACAATTACAGATTGTATCATTTAGGTCTTGACATGCATGAATTTTTAAACTATATTGAAGAGGAGGTTGAGTACGGTTATTTATACTAAAGCACATATAGTTTGTCTTAGAGGTATTAAGTGTGAGGAGGTTAAATCTTAGCCAATTTGATATCTGGGCCATTCCAACTTCAACACTGTTTTTTAGTGATTGCCAAGAACTTCCAGAAAAAACTATTGATGTGTCATCGGCATATGAGAAAATTTTGGCATTATGAATTTTTAAATTGCAAAGGTCGTTTATATATATTAAAAAAAGTGTCGGGCCCAGGACGCTTCCTTGGGGAACACCATATGATACAACAGAATCGTTACTATTAAATTGTCCTACTCTAACACTTTGCGTTCTATTAGAAAGGTAATCTTTGAAAAGGGCCAAAGGTGTTCCTCTAATTCCAATATTTATCATTTTATTCACAAGAATGGGGATAGAGACTGTGTCAAACGCTTTTTGTAGGTCCAGAAAAACAGATATACACTTATTACCTCTATCCAACTGCTCCACAACCTCTGAAGTAAGGGCAATCACTGCATCTTCAGTAGATTTTCCCTGTCTAAAGCCATATTGGGCAGAGGATAGAATGTCAAATGATTTTAAATAACTGAGGAGGCGAGTGTTCAGTATCTTTTCCAAGATTTTAGATATAGAAGGTAAAATAGAGATAGGTCGATAGTTACTAAGATCCCTTCCATCCCCACCCTTGTGAATCGGAACTATAATTGACTTTTTTAGAAGTGCAGGAAAGATACCCTTTTGCAGGCAGATATTAACTAGGTGTGTTATAATAGGAACGATTTCAGTCCTTGCAAATTTTAAATATTTATTTGATATATTATCCCACCCCGGTGCGCTTTCAGATTTTAGGTTCATTAAAATATTATCTACCTCTTCAAGGTCCGCATCAAGTAGAACAAACGAGCTAACGTGGGGATATAATGTAGAAGCAGGAGCCGAATTTGCTGATACTTTATGTTGAATTTGTAGGGCGAGCAATTTTCCAACATTTGTAAAATAATCATTGATATAATTAACTGACTGTAAAGGAGAAGATTTTATATTTAAGATTTCTGTATTTTGTTGTTTATTTTTATTAGTAAATGTTATATTTTTTATATTTTTCCATAGTAATTTGTTGTCATGTACTGATTTAGCCAATAATTCTCTTTCATATTTTCTTTTTAACTTTTTAATCAAGTTATTGCAAAAGTTCCTATAGCGATAATATATAATTTTTAAGGTTTGATTGTAAGGATCGGAACGAAGACTTTTTTGTAAATTATTTCTGTGTCTGATACATCGAAGAATGCCAGAGGTAATCCATGGTTTAAGTACGCGTTTACTGTTGGGAATCCGTGAGATGGATGTATTTGCATCAATGGATTCAGTTAGTTTGATTATAAGTGAGTCTATTAATACGTCTGGGTCGTCACAAAGAAGTAGTTCAGATATTTTGTTTTCTTTTAAATATTTTAATGCATTTTCATAGTTGATAGTAGTTATTGTTTGTTTTTTTAGAGGAGCATTATTTTTAAGTTTTGATAAGGAGAGGAATAATGTTAAGTGATCGGTGATGCTGGTTTGGAGAATGGCAATAGTCGCTGATGTTTTTAGTTTATTTAGTTTTAACATAAAGTGGTCGAGGCAGTTTTTATCTCTAGTGGGAAGTACATGGCCGGGTAGAATGGCATATGAAGATAGCATGTTTAAATAATTAATCCTGTTTTTATATTCATGGGGCGGCTCCGAAATTTTTGGTTTTATATTTATGTTAATATCCCCCGTTAGAATTATGCTCTTTTGAGAGTTAAGTGTTTCCAGGTGAGAATCTCAACTCTGATACTTACTATTATTGTCTATGGGATAAAACTTGTGTTAATATTTTATCCATTCCCACACAAATAAAGATAAGATGAAAGGAAATCCCAGAAACGTAATAACTTAGCACCGATAAAGTTCCAAATTTAAAATCATATTGTCTTCTACCTTTTTTAAAAGAAACTTCAAATTTATACGTGGGCGATACTCAACTGTTAATGTTTTAAAGGTGGTTTTGTAGCATTTTATACGATGGGAATATTATTTTAAGTTCCTTACATACTGGTCTAAGCAGAGCTAAGGCTTTATTCAGAATATATATACACATATTCATACATGCTCACCGGTTTCGAGTACATACATACATTTAAAACAATCTTACTATTAAGTTAATAATATTAGCCTTGATCTGTAATTGTAGGCGTTCGACTATATAAAAAATGTATATACTCAAGTTTGAGTCACACGAGAGCAAGATCAATTAACAACGTTCAACGCCCTAAAACAACTCGTTTTCATTACGTGTAATTAACTGAGAGCGAACGGTTTGCGATCAAACTATTAGCAGAATTAAGGGTGGTTGGTCGTTATTGTCGCTCGATGTTTATCAATGCAATTGAATGGTTCTTAATTAAACTGTAAGTACATTGTGAAACGCATTAAGTGACCTGTTAAGACTGCGTTAGATCATCTATATAATTACATACATACATATGATTACGCCCAGACAACGGTAGGCAGAGAGTTGAGCGTCAGCTCTCTGTCAACTTAGATACATCTTTCGCTTCAGTCACCTTTATCAGTCTCTTCATATTTGTTTGCTGACTACGAAAGCTCTTTCAACGTTCTCATCTTTGAGTGTCCTTATTTTAATACAGACAGAGATACATATAAAAAATTAAGTTCGTTTGTAAAAAATCGCAAACCCTCTTACCGATCTTTACCAATCGTTTTATTTTTTAACAAACTATTGTAATTCGTTTAATAATTTGAGCATGTTGTTTTTATATTAAATGGAACTGGAAATTAATTTAAATATGAATGTAATAAGGGAAGTATACTAATTATGAGTTATGTGCCCTTAAAACACTAAGCGTTAATTTAATGTTTTTTTTTCTTTTCTATGTATGTATTTATTTCTTTGTTGTTACATATGTATGTCCATCGCCGTTACTCACTCGTCTATACACACGTCTTTGAATTTCTCAAATGCATGTAGGTTTCATTTCGATTTTTTCTTCACCATTAAGCTCGTAGAGTGACTTAAACACTGTACTTAAATTCAGAAAAACTTATTGATGCAGTCGTTATTAGATCATGCAGTCAAAGACTCACAACTTGGCCACTACGGCCTCTATAATATTATATATGAAAATAATTATTCTGTATGCGTGAATGTAATCAAAACTCCTCCTAAAGCTGGCAGCATTCCTGGAAAACTTATAGGCGTGCTGCATTAAAATGAGGCTGTCTACAGTTTTCCCTATACAACCAATGTTTAAAGCACACAAGACTGTTACTTATAATCTGCGAAGCATGTAATAGAACTCCGTTTTGGATAAGAGCAATTAAAAATATTCGCGGCGTATTTCGGCCATGAGCAATCCCTGTATTAAGAGCAATTGAGCTGATGGGCTGAATTGAATACGATTAGTTAACTCGTCTTGATAGGACATGAAGTAACAGTATGGAAATGTCTTAAATAATGTTACGGGTTTGCATAATACTCTAGACTCAGTACTTTAGACTAAGTCTCAAAACAAGCATAATTGAATACAAATTTAAATAATGAAGTAAGAAATATAATATAGAAGCCGTGGTGGCCGAGTGGTTCGAGCAGTTGCCTGCGACGCAAAGGTCGCAAGTTCGAATCCCGACTGTACCAATGAGTTTTTCTGAACTTAAGTACGGTGATTAGTCACACCACGAGCTTTACGATGAAGGAAAACATCGAGAGGAAACCTGCATACGTCTGAGAAGAAATTCAAAGGCGTATGTATAGTCGTGCTTGAGTAACGGCGATGGACTCGCCATCTGTCACGTTAGCACCTAATATACCTCTGGCGGAAAGTGGGTGTGTGGGTATTACCTATGCACCTCTGCCTACCCGGCGTGATTTATTATTTTATTATATATATTATATAAATATACATATATTATTTTTTTGTGGTTTTCCATAAGTGTCTCTATATAGGAGGCGAAAAATGGTGACAACGCCCCATTTTCGCCTCAGAATATATATGTCAGCGTGACAGCTGGCGAGTTCTAAGCCCACTTGGCCGCTACGGGAATATAGGTTTTATATTAGTAAAAATTAAAATGAACTTAGATACGCTGATGTGCTTTTAATTGCTGTGGTATCACTTTGCATTGTATTTTTCATGAATATCTAAATAACTGGTCAGTTTTCAAGCCATTACCTGACAAGGAAAGCCGGTTGCTCGCAAATTGTCTCGTCAGCTAAGCCGCCCTTTGCCCGTATAAATTGATTGATGACGATGAAATTGGTAATTTTATCTCGATAGGGTATGTGAATGCACAGAATATAAGCTTATCATTCATCACAATTTGATAAATAAATACTCCACATTGATATCTTAGTTTGGTCATAGGCAGGGGATGAGTGACGAATGAATCTGAGTGACTAATGAACGCGGTGGAAGCGAAGGAGGTATGTGCTGAGAGGGGCTGGTGTGTATATTCTCTCTGCTTACCGCAAGCGGCGTTATGGTATATACGTATATTGATACAGCATCTTCATCAATTGTCAAATTATGTCATACGCTTCCTACACAAGAATCCATACTGCGGTAGGAGGAGATTTTATAATACTTTTCATCAAGTCTATTTCACCTATATTTGTATGTCAACGATAGCGAGGACGAGTCTTCGCAGTTTCGATGGCACGACTACGCATACGACATTGAACTTCTTCTTAGATGTACATAGTTGTTAGTTTCTTCTTAGATGTATATGATTAGTCACACCACGAGCTTTACGGTGAAGGAAAACATCAAGAGGAAACCTGCATACGTCTGAGAAGAAATTCAAAAGGCGTATGTATAGTCGTGCTTGAGTAACGGCGATGGACTCGCCATCTGTTACGTAGGCACCTAATATACCTCTGGCGGAAAGTGGGTGTCTGGGTATTACCTATACACCTCTGCCTACCCCTTCGGGGACCCTTGTGGGAAGGCGTGAGGATATATTATATTATTATTTATGTACATAGGTTTCATCACGGTGTATACTTCACCGTAAATCTCGGTGTGTGACGTACTGTACTTCACACACACTGTACAACTGTACTTAATTTTAGAGATCCTATTTACACAGCCCGAGGTTTCCATTTATGTAACGCAGTTACAGTTCTGATGTAACAAATGTTTACAAGTTTAATGTATGATGTGAACGTGAATAGAAAAGTTGGGGCCATTTTTGGATAACCGTAATAACCTATACTCGTTAATACTACTTAGAGGCCCTCCATGACCATATTGGCATTATTCAAGAGCGCGAAGGGACAGATTTAAGGGAACCATATTATACATAATATGTTGGTTAAGTATTCTTGATTCTTGAATTGTGATTGTAATAGCACGTCATGATCCCTTTAAAGTCCTAAATGAAATGCTCAAAATTTCAATAATAGGATAGGTATTGGCATTGAATACATAGATTGGCAGGTTAAATGGATGGGTTGAAAATAATGACAATGACATTGACAGTGTGTGCGATCTTATTGTAACAATTACTGAAAAACAAACGATAGCGCGTGATAATTTAGAAAAGCGACATCTTGCGTCAAAGTGTTACAACTATGGAATCGTAAATCACCTTGTTGTTTTGGTCTTACTTGTAGATTGTTCAAAACACGGAATAAGGAAGTGGAAATCATTAGGGCAGTTTTATTTACTTGAAATATATTCATGTCTCAAACGGATAAAGATCGCAAAACATATTTATGACTCAAGTCAATTCCACTAAAATAATGACCGTCGTCTTCATTCCGACTAGTTCTTAGGCCTGTGAGTACAAGACACCGGGGTCGTACAGTAAGCAGAATATAGTTATTAAACCATTGATCAAACTGTTTATTGGGATAAGCTCGTTAATTCCGACGTTCACTACTATAATCCTGCAAATGAGACCGACATCAAATAGGTGTGACTCAGATATTGTTACTATTAGAATGTAAATCCGTCGGTATAGAATCTCATCAAAGATGTAATCCAGAAATTTAATACTAAGTTACTAGCGATAAATATTTTTATAATGGCTAGTCACGACAGGGTCTACGGCACGTTATGGATTCGTTCGGGATTTGGAACGGTCATTTTGGGTGTTTAGTTAAATTTGACACTTCAAAGTATCTGAGACGACTGTATACGCGTGTGGGCGGAGGATTCTATTTCATCTTACGAGTGATAGCCGTTTATCAATATAACGGGTCGGTCCATTGTCTTGTACGTAACTTTTCTCAAGTTGGAAATAAACTAGAAACTCGCAACATTAAAAAAAAGTTGTAGGTTTTTTGTTATATGTTGGTAACAAATTATTATTGTTATTGTCTTGTTAATAAACAATTATATTAAAAATATTTATTTAGCCTAGTACATATATGGTACAATAAAATAAAAAGAATTGCTGATTTAAGCGTCGAAAAATGTTACGAATCAATATTTTATTGTAGGTATGTTGGCATTAAAATATAAATACTTGTTTTAAATGTTTAGTCTCGATCGGCAATTTGCCTTACGAGTGAGATGTGACGTAATATTGTATAGAGCCATTGTATTTTCCCCTTAATTCTGAAGCTTTGTTTATACTTCGTCATGTGTCGACATCGATTGTATTAGTTTCATTTGTAATCAAGCGTTGGGTGAGACAATATCGTAAAATTTTACATGACTACGGTTAGATACTAAGATATTTATCATTTCAACATGCTACAATAAACTGTCCTATTTCAATTGAGATTAAGTCTAGAATTACTTTGATCTTATCGCGCTCTTGACCTATATGGTTACCCACATGGGCCCAATTAGGACAAAATGTGAGCATTCTGTCTAGCTTACTGCACTTGGCTGATGTAATCGAGATCATTTGTATTTAAAAGTCTTATTACCCAGATGTTTCACTGACTGAAGCTGCTGATCCAATTCATTTAAACTATTTGGTAGTCAGAAAGCTTCACTATTCCCGAATGAAGCTTGTTTTATTGTGACAAGAAATATAATAATATATAAGAGCCGTGGTGGCCGAGTGGTTCGAGCAGTTGCCTGCGACGCAAAGGTCGCCAGTTCGAATCCCGACTGTACCAATGAGTTTTTCTGAACTTAAGTACAGTGATTAGTCTCACCACGAGCTTTACGGTGAAGGAAAACATCGAGAGGAAACCTGCATACGTCTGAGAAGAAATTCAAAGGCGTATGTATAGTCGTGCTTGAGTAACGGCGATGGACTCGCCATCTGTCACGTTGGCACCTTATATACCTCTGGCGGAAAGTGGGTTTGTGGGTATTACCTATACACCTCTGCCTACCCCTTCGGGGACCCTTGTGGGAAGGCGTGAGGATATATTATATATATATATATATATATATATATATATATATATATTATATTATATAAGAAATATAATAGTTAATATCTTCACACTTTCCCATAAGTGCGTCCCAAAGGTGTGTAATAGCATCCTCTTATCGACGGAGTAATATCTAATACATATTTATATAACAACATCATAAAAATTATGAACGCATCTTTATACATATAGGTATATATAAATCTTCTGTGTGTGTGCTTGTAGTTAAACTCATAATTGGCTGGAACCATTTTGATGATTTTTTGTGTGTGCCCATGTGGATTCAAGAATCACTTAGATTCACTATTGGACCTGATAGGTGGCCTACACACTAAGTGTACCCCAAGATATTATGAGTAAGCTTTCACTGAGGTGTAACACCAACATTTTGCCGTAGATCCACAGTATCAAAGAGACTCTTAAACTCACTGAAAACAAATATAAAGGCATGTCAAATGCACACTTGACATGTACCTACATCTTTAAGTTTATTTTCAGACTGTGCTTAAAGTTTCGTATGTCATGAATCACTGTTGAAAAGTTCATTAAAACTCGTTGGTACTACCAGATGGGGTTTAACTTGCAAACATTACTTTGCAGGAACAATCCATCGAATGCTCAAATAAACGTAATAATAATAAAAGAGCGCTCGGCGAGCATGTCTTATGTCTGGAACGGACTGGAGCTTTTCTTGCTGCCCACCCACGAAAGGTCTTGATAATTATGTATCTATGTACTATACTCTCTACTTCACACTCTACTCCACACGGTCGCAGATATTGCAACTGTACGATTTGTCGTACTAGAAAGCTAAACTTGCACTCACTGCTAAGTTGCAATTCTGTCACGCCGATACCGAAGTCGGAGTTTCCGCATTAGATCTTTCTTCACCGATAAGCAAAGCAGCCGTGCGCGCTCGTATCGGTCAACGGCTCCTCATGGCAGAAAAGTGTTGCACAATCCCGAAGTCCGTTGAAAACCGTTACGTGCAAACTATGCTTATCTGTAGTCAATGTTGGGTTATTGGGTGTGCCGATTTTAATAGCTTACGGTACGGGTAAAATATTCTAAGTTCCCCAGCGCGTAATGAGCTGAGCAACAGACCGACAGATAGACAAATGTATTATTCAATTTGATAATTTATTTCTCTCTTACAATTAGCATTACAGTGTGAACCGTTGCGAGAGTATAGGCAAAATCTCTTCAACACTCGGGTATAGTAGGCCTGTCTATGCTAGTATATCTAAGTAATCTCTTAGGAATATAAATGTTTTAGTATAAATCTCTTAGTTTTAGTATACTAAATACACTTCAATCAGGTTGAAGAGATTCTGAAATAGGCATTTATTGTGTTATAATATATTTACTTATTTAAACCATTCTACAAATTGCATCGCACAGGTGTACTTAATACTGAAGGTATTCTCTAAGTAAAATGTTGATACAAGATAAAATAATATAATTTCTATGTTCATGCCTCCTAGCTAGATGCTTAAGTAAAGAAAGGAGTCAGAGAGAAAATATTTTTCTTTCATTTAAAGCATCTCCTTATTTGTCTTCATTTGAGTTTTAAAATTGCGCTCCGTTAGAACGTTGCAATATAAATAAAAAAATATACGCTAGGTTTTTTTTTGTTCCGTTGTAAATTAAAAAGTGATAATGATAGTATTTACCTACACACATACATACATTATCATCATACCGAGTTCTCTTTAGGCTTTAAATACATGTGTATAGTCTTTGAAGGAGGTAGGCGAATATAAGCTGAGAGCACTCAGATTTTCCACATAAGTAGTTGTGGTCTGTCACGCCATTCGCCCGTAATAGGCCGGTTTCGCTGATATATGGGCGTCGTGGTCAATGCGATATAGTATTTATGATGGCTGGATGTGTCAAGTGGAAAAAATATGTATTTATTGAAAACTATAAATGGCAATTGTGTCTTCTTTTTAACTTTTCAGATAATTTATTTACAATAACAACAATTAACAATATTTAAGAACAGTTGAAACTAATTACTTACCGAATATTTGACCCAAATCGGTATCCCGAGGCAACGTGCCAAGAATTGTGTATATAAGGGAGTATATAACGAACATATTATGACGATGTAGGTTACATGCTAAAAAAAATTCAAAGACATATTTAAGTTGTGCCTGAGAGAGTGAAAGTTCAACGAGTATTACAAACTAATATTGTCATGGTCTTCAATTAATTAATTCCTTGTCTTTTTAAATACATTCCCAATGTTTATATATACATATCCTCACGCCTTCCTCGAAGGGGTAGGCAGAGGTGTAAAGGCCCACGCACCCACTTTCCGCCAGTCACTTTTTATAAAAACTTTTTATAGAAAAAATATAAACATACAGAACTTTATTTCATGAAGGTTCTATATCTGTGTCAGCACGGCTGCCGAGAGTGCAGGGCCAGCAATTTATCAGTCGCCATTTATCGTAACGACTTCGCGCTTCGCATTTAGGAAGCGTTCTACCACGTGCCCCTTATCTGTACTGCTATATCCATTTGTAATAAACATAGAAAATTTACTCAGTATTGTGAGACACAGCTATTTGTTCCATCTTTAAATCATTTTATATCATTCTACTTTCTATTTTACAAGGCGTGTTGTAAGAGTGTATTAGAGTCTAGTAGTTAGTTGGTCTAGTAGTAACCTTTAAGTTATTTTTACATGCAATAAATAGGTATATTTGATTTGATTTGATTTGTGATACAAAGATTGCAAGTTAGAATCCCGACTGTACCAATGAGTTTTTTAAACTAAAGTACAGTCATTAGTCACACAACGAGCTTTACGGTGAAGGAAAACATAGAGAGGAAACCTGCAAACGTCTGAGAAGCAATTCAAAAGGCGTATGTATAGTCGTGCGAGTAACGGCGATGGACTTGCCATCTGTCTTGTTGGCACGTAAAATATATCTCTGGCGGAAAGTGGGTACTAGCCATACACCTCTACCTACCTACCCCTTCGGGGGCCTTTGTGGGAAGGTGTGAGGATATGTTATTATATAATATCCTCGGTATTGCAAGTGTATTATTACTATAACCATCAAGAGGATGCATGAACATACAGTAAAAATAACAGACACGAGATGTATTGAGAGCTCAAAAAAAAAAGACATGTATGTTATAATATCTCCTCTCATCCTCCTCCCCTACCTCCTCTTTTCCAAATGGGTCCCTGAAAGGGTAGGCAACAGTGTGTCACACGTTCTTTTCAATGTGAATATATTCGTATTAAGCTGCCAAGGTTTCGAGCAGTCAATACGATCAAAGAGCTTCTCAAGAGACCGCTCAGCTCTCAAGGGCCAGTAAAACCCGAGCTCCGTTAACTGTTGAAACGGTTAGCTAACTAAGTACACACACAGTATCCTCATCTAAACACCCTTGCAAGTTCACACGAGGAGAGAAACACGTGTAGGACGTTCCCACAAATATTGTTGTAAGCCGATATGCGGGCGCATTCATTGCTCGTGCATATTGTGGAAGGATCGATCGCTTGGCTTAGGAAGTTGGGGCTTGTTGATTCGAGTGATATCAAATGACATAAATACATACATACATACATATCATAATGCCGAGTCCATAACGGGCTAGGCAGAGAGAAGAGCGCCAGTTCTCTATAGCATAACGACATAACTATTTTAAAACTGCACACCTTTTATACAAGGTTTCCCAATATTCCAAGGTAATATACTCGCTGCAGATGGAGAGTCTATTGTCATTAATCAATAATTGTACCAACACTCGCTTTGAACTTCTTCTTAAAAGTATGTAGGTGTCCTCATTGCATACCTTGCATAGAATATAAATTATATTAGGACAACTATATTGTTGTTGAAGTTCAGTAAGCATTAAAAAGTATTTTTTATTAATCTTCCATCCTATTTATATTTATTTATTTATTAATATTTTTCCGATCTAATAAAACTGCATGAATGTGTAGTTTCAGTGAATCTTCAGTAAAGAGTGTGTTACAATGTGTGAGAAGTCTGCTTATTTGTAGCCAACAAACAATGGAGAGATAGATAATCTCAATCATAAGATCATAGCGCGTGCCGAATTGAGCAATTTGTGGGAACAAAGGCATATTTTAAAGCTTCAAAGCATAGCAGATATTAGGAGTAGCTTAAAGAAAGGCTTACACGGCATTTTGTAATGAGATCAACAATTTAAATCCCCATAATACCTGAAATTAAATCTCCCGCAATATGAATTGTAATTTCTTTCCCCACTCTCCTCACTTTATTCATCGACATCAAAAAGATTATTCAGGAGAGAAAAAAGCAATCTGTGTATGTGTCAATATGATAAAATACGAGACGATACCTTGTTACCGAGATAGATTGTTATCTGATATATTGAATGACTCTCCAATTTATACAAGTAAATTGAGATTGCACGAATGATCATAATATGCGTTCGCCGTGAAGCCGCGCGACCTACTGAAAATTACGATATTCGGTTTTACCCCAACCTACGCAGAGCTCTTCCAGGTATAAGATGCTTTTGTAGGAACCGTTTATATGTCAGTACTGCTTGGAAAAACGGTAACGGACTTGACATTTGTCACATTGGCTTATAAATATATCTCCGATAAAAAGCAGAAGTGTCTCAGTAGGTAGCTCTCTTTTTATAATAATATAAAAATAATAATATTAACATATAATATAATAATATATAATATATATATATATATAATAATATAAAAATATTAATATTTACATCTAAGAATAATCTTCAAGCTTCACAATAGGTGAAAGCAGAAGTGTCTCAGTAGGTAGCTCTCTTTTTATAATAATATAAAAATAATAATATTATTATAAAAAGAGAGCTACCTACTGAGACACTTCTGCTTTCACCTATTGTGAAGCTTGAAGATTATTCTTAGATGTAAATATTACACCCAAATCAATGAGTATATACAAATATAGTCCCTTCCTAAATATATGCCCTTCGCACTAATATTTTCTACCACATTAGGCACGATTGCTAGGTATATATAGCTAATATATTCTTTTTTGTAGGTGGAAAGGTGAGGATTTACACGACGTGCATTCGACCAATCATGACATATGCGGGTGTAGTGTTCGCACACACTAGCAAGTCAACACTTAACCCCCTGCAAGCCGGTTTCTCCGGAGAGCCACAGGTGCCCCGTGGTACATGCGTAATAGTCAACTACACGTTGACCTCAAAGTCCCCACTATAAAACAGTTTTTGAAAAAACTGTCCAAACGTCATTTCGATTCTGCTGTAAATCACCCCAACCCCCTCGTCGTATCGGCCGCCCGATACACTCCTTCCCTTATCTCGAAGATAAGGCGTCCAAGACATGCCGTCATCGAACCGGATGACGACATAACGGTCCTCCAGGACGCCTGACAAAAACATACCAACACTACACAAAACCGACCACTGTTCCGTCCTCGCCGACGAGGCTCGACGCGAATAGGCCGTAATGTGGGGAACATTACGGCTTATTCGTGACCCCGCCGCAAACGCCGGCCCGCGCCGAGCCAGACGCGCAAATCCCGCCCCCAAATATTATTTAAATAAAATTACCAGTCCAGCCCAGCTCCCTTGCTCGCGATCCAGCAACGCCCTAAGCCGAAGTTCGTACCCCACAGGGGGTGCCCTTAGCTGTGTTGCTTAGAAATAAAGTGCCTGGCTGGAGGCCTAGGTCTCGCCATTGACCGGTTAAGTAGCAAAAGTTCCCGGAACTCACGCTACGAGAGACAACACAAAAAAACAAAACAAACATTTTTTTTTGTATGTGGAAAAAAATAAATAAAAGTATGTTACGATTTATGCAGTGACTTCAATCACAAGCTGCCACATTGAGAGAATAAAAAAAAAGCAGATCCGCTTCTCTTGTCTAGGGTGTTTGACTAGTAAATAATGCTTTCAGATTGAGTCCACTATTCTACTCTAATTATGGATAAACATTTAATAAATTAATACCCAGCATTGGGTGTACGTGTGCTGAGTATGATGATAAACCTCCAAGTCCAATATTACTAAATAGTAAATAAAGACAAACCTCTAGGATATATATATATATATATATATATATATATATATATATATATACATGGCGTGGCGATATATATATATATATGCATATATATCCTCACGCCTTCCAACAATGGTTCCTGAAGGGGTAGGCAGAAGTGTATAGGTAGTACTCACACACCCACTTTCCGCTTCCGCCAGAGATATATTTTAGGTGCCAACGTGACAGATGGCAAGTCCATCGCCGTTACTCAAGCATAACTAAACATACGCCATTGAATACTTCTCAGACGTATGAATGCAGGTTTCCTCTCGATGTTTTCCACCGTAAAGCTCGTGGTACAACTCATTGGTACAATCGGTATTCGAACTTGCGATCTCTGTGTCGCAGGCACCTGCTCGAACCACTCGGCCACCACCGCTTTTTCCCTTAGGAGAAAACCGCAATTCTTAAAAACATGGTTAGTGACAAAATGAGAAAATATTACACGTAAAATGGGGTTGGCAGTAGCTAAACTGAATTTATTGTTGTCACTTCGGACGAAGCGGACATCGTCTAGTGCAGAATAGCTGTCCAGCCGATGTTGTGTGAATAAATTGGCAATTTTGACTTACAACATTTACCACCACCTACATATGTGTGTACACAATAGTGATTGATAACATTCAGTATAAATATATACATAATGAAATAGCAGATACTTTAAAAGTATAACTCGTAAGAAGACAATAACAATGTGAAAATGTCAAAGCCCAAATTTCAATTATTTGTATCAAATCGTTCGAACAGACAAGGATGGGTACGTCAAGGATACTCTCGAAATCGACAAGCATGTATGGAGGGACTAATTCATGTGGATGAAGCGAAGATTTTCCTACGATTGCTCAAGCTGTGGAATTAACTCCCCGTTGAGGTTTTCCTTAGAGGTCGACACCGCGCGACCAATACCCCTGGTGTATTAAGCGTCCACAGGCGTTTGTGCCATGTGCTCTGAGGTTTCACTCGAGTTAATTTCAATTCACTGGTAGATCTTTTGACCGTTCAGTACTTGTAGCATTTTAGAAAAGAGGTTGAACCATACTGACCAACTTGCGCATTAATTATATTAGGATTCCTAAGAGACAGGTACACCTGTCACCGAAAAGCGTCTATAAACCAGTTCCTTTCGCACAGGCCCCAGGTACTGACTACTCAAAAATTTGTATATAATCGTTTCACGAGAATGTTTTGCGACTGACTCGTAAACATTTACGATATTTTAACCGTGGAGTACAGACATGTGTAGCTACATTGTGGATGGTGATGTTGTGATATCAAAGTTTCATTGTAGGAACATTGTTGCGAGGAAAGAACTTCCTGGTAATGCGTTGTCTCCGAATGAAAAAATCATTCTGCAAGGTCATTAAACTGAAATATTCAATACCTATACTTCCTAATGCTTAAAGGTTTTCAGAGTTTTATGAAGCTTGCAATATAAGGAGCACCATTTTATATTCAAGAGATTTAAAGATTTTTGCTTTGCTATCAAAAGATAGGATAGAAATTATGGTCCGACTTCGGTTATTGCGACCGCTTCAACTTCGATTGAGTTGTCTCTCGTGCACTCGGCTTATGTAGCCAATCTGCTTCTGGAAGTTTCTCGCATATTGCTGCGGCTGACTGACTGCGAATGGCATGCACCATTAGGATAATACTATTTAACAGCCGTAGGTGATCGGGCTTTCAATCCGCCACGCTGGGCATTAACCACTGACGCTAATGCTGGAAATATAAATAAGACAAATCGCTTTACTGGTAACACAGTGCTTTTCAGTTTCAGAAATGTCTCTTGCTGCTATAATAATAGGGACGTGTGCTCTACGGAGAAGTGATATTAATAATAATACACCAGTCTGAGTTTAAGGACGTTGAGATTTCGATGACGGGTCTTGTTTAAAATCATAAAACTACCAAACCTGGGTAAGTAGAAGTAGTAGGCAAAGTGGATCGAATAAAAGATAAGGGATTTTTGTACAAATTGACAATAATGATAAATAACATTTTCTGAAAAACATTTATATTTTTTCTTAGGATTCAAAATTACACATACATACATTTCATCACACCAAGTCCCTAACGGGGTAGGCAAAGAGTATAGATCGCCAGTTCTCTCTAGGCTTACATACCTCTTTTCTTCTTCGTCCACATTCATCAGTATCTTCATACATGTTCGTCGGTTTCCAGTACTCTTAACGTTCCCGTCCTCGAGCGTCCGATCGATTTGATCCAGGTAGTTGGAACGTGGCCTTCCTCTGCCTCTTCTTGCACACACTTTTGCTTTGTATATCTGTTTCGTCAATCTTTTCTCACTAATCCTTTCTATGTGTCCAAACCAACGTAACATGCCTTTCTTCATCTTTACAATCACGCCCTCATTCACTCCAGTTGATTTGCGAATCTCTTCATTGCGAATTCGATGTAATATCGTTTCTCCGCACATTTTTCGAAGAGATCGCATCTCGACTGCATTCAAGCTATTTTCATACTTCCTCTGACATACCCAGGATTCGCTGCCATACAATAAGGTAGGTACCAATATCGCGTTGTGGACAGCAACTCGAGCATTCTCGCTCAGACTTTTACTGCCCATCAACGCCGACATGGCTCCATTCACCTTATTTCCGGCAGTTATCCTTCTTTCAATATCTTTTTCATACTTTCCATCTCGTGTGAACATGTTTCCTAGATATACCAATTCATTCACTTGCTCTAGAATTTGCCCATTTACCGATATAGCACACTCGGTCACTTGTTTAAAAATATATAAATGGTTATGTATAAATCAGAGAATGTTGAAAATGATTTTAATACGAATTAAGCGGCCTATTAAATCTACACTAGTATTAATATAGTATGGCATTGAGTACATTTACGCAATAATAAAGATAATCTGTTTAGACATCCTGTATAGCTACAATATGCTTATTATATTTAAAATTGCATATATACTTATAAATTTAATAGGCGTGGTAGTAGCAATGTTGTAATAGTTGATTGCTTACAATATTCACTACCTAAGTATAGTGCTTTGGACTGGGGCAAGGTTACACCATTATTATTGGTGAACGGGATATTAAACCATGAACAGCGAAATAAATAATGCGCACTATTATATGTAAATAATTGGCGTAACTACACATCAAAAATTGCCGATTACAAATAATTATGTCCGTGACTTCAACACTTCGTAATTTTTTTTTAACTTATCTATACCTATGGCTATTCTTTATTTATATTATAATAATAATAATATATCTTCACGCCTTCCCACAAGGGTCCCCGAAGGGGTAGGCAGAGGTGTATAGGTAATACCCACACACCCACTTTCCGCCAGAGGTATATTAGGTGCCAACGTGACAGATGGCGAGTCCATCGCTGTTACTCAAGCACGACTATACATACGCCTTTTGAATTTCTTCTCAGACGTATGTAGATTTCCTCTCGATGTTTTCCTTCACCGTAAAGCTCGTGGTGTGACTAATCACTGTACTTAAGTTTAGAAAAACTCATTGGTACAGTCGGGATTCGAACTTGCGACCTTTGCGTCGCAGGCAACTGCTCGAAGGGGTATGCAGAGGTGTAAAGGTAGTACCCACACACACACCCACCTTCCGACAGACGGCGAGTCCATCGCCGTTACTCAAGCACGACTATACACACTCCTTTGAATTGCTTCTCAGATGTATACAGGTTTCCTCTCAATGTTTTTTTTTCACCGTTTCCCTTCATGGGTTCTAATGAAGTGTTCAGCGGTTTAATGGCACATTAAACCTGTCTGTCTGTCTGTCGCCGGTTCTCAAGCACGACAACTTTGATATATTTTTAAACGCTTCCCGAACCGAGCTTTCCTTCACCGTAAATGTTCGTGGTGTGATATATCAATATTGAGTCGAAGGTAAACATCATTACAATTAAAATAGGAATACTTATTTTGCAAGCCGATTACTCAAACCACTGGCACCACGGCTCAAATTTTAAGCATAAATAACCAACTCTTATGAGTATTATCGTATAAATATGATGATAATATATTACATGAATACTTGTTATGATATAAAAAACTATTTCATGTTCGTATGCCAGTATCAGGCAACATTAGATAAAAATTATTGTAAGAACATTGGTTAGAACGAAATACGCGCCTGCCAACATCATTCTGTTATAAAATTATGTCATGAGATAAAGTAGTCCAAGATATGGCTTAATTAGTGCCAGATTTAATTAAAATTATAAGGGAAATAAAAAAGACAGGAGCAAGCGGTTCAACCTTCCTATTGTGACTCTACGAGGAACTAATTAAAATTATGCTCGTAAATTCAAATTGAATTTATTTCTTACATTTATGGCTTCTTATATAATATAATGAACAAGTTGAACCATCAGTTGCCAGTAACCACCTATACTAATATTATAATTGTAACTTTTTTAATTACTTTTTCACTATTGAACGGATTATTGGCAAGGAGATAGATTATATTCTGACTAAGGCTCTTCTACAGCATCCTTGTATTAAAAATATCTTGAAATACGGGTTGAAATTTGGTAAGGGCAATCGATAATTCCTCAAGTTAAGGATCTAATTTTTTAGGCTTTATTGTCACACCACCAGCTTTACGGTGAAGGTAAACATCGAGAGGAAACCTGCATACGTTAGAGAAGTAATTCCAAGGCGTATGTATAGTCATGCTTGAGTAACGGCGACGGACTCGCCATCTGTCACGTTGGCACCTAAAATATATCTCTGGCGGAAATCTGGAGGGAATCCTTGTGGGAAGGCGTGACGATATTATTATTATTATTTATATTATATTAGCCGGTAGATTTTTTAAGACGGTGTGGCAGGTTTGCTTTATTAACTATAAATATAACAACCAAATGCATTTTGAAGGTGCAATATTCACTTGATTGTGACCCAACCATTATTCGTGATCGAGTTATTCATCAATTAGGTGGTTCTCTAAGTTGGTGGTCTTGTTACCGAAAGAATTACTGAAGTATAGTGTTAGAGTAATTCTACACCTGATTATCTTTCCCTATAAATGTCTGACCCATGTATGTCACCGGCCTTATTTATAAGTGCTTAATTCAATAATAATGGGCGGTTTTAAACTTGATTAGGGTCATTTTATTTTTTTATGTTTATTATTTAGTATACTTACTAGTATTCGAAAACATTTATAAGACAAAATATTTTTAGACTGTTAAGCTTGTGGCTTAGGTGTTGTTCAGAATAGATAATCTAGTAAATATTTATCCGGATACATCACCTAAATAGGGTGATTTGTTTCTTTGGTCACCGTATAAAACAGTTTAAATATCCATAATAGTTATTATTAACATTTAAAGATGGCAAAACTTATCTTCACATAGGTTTTAATCGCATTATCAAACAAAACCATAAAAAGCTGTTCCAATTGAAACCTTCATCCCATTAGTTGTTTCGAGATGCTTAAGATAGAACAAACGTATCTGGACATGGCCACAGCGTTATACATTATTATTCTTGTTATACATTATTAAAATTCTTCTTGTGTGCCACGATGTTCCGTCCAACAAAAACTGACGGACAAAAATGTATTTTAATGCGAATGTGTAAGATTTAAATTAGGTTACAAGCTAAGCTTCATCTTTGGACATGGTAAGCTTTTCAATTTTCAACAATGTTCAGTATGCGAAAATTGTTGTCAACATTTGTGCGTGTTTGACACAAAGACGGTTTATTATACGCGTATGTACGTCCAAAGGTACTTTGATATTCACTTTTTCTTTGTTATTGCCTGCTGCAGATCTAATAACAGTCAAGCGTGACAGCGTCAGCACCTTTGGTATTTGTTATTTGCATTGCTTTTGGGGTCACTTTGTCACATACATGTTTTATCAGATGTTTATCACTTGAGAACGTTCGCTTTTCTCGTTACTTTATGTGTGAATATAATTCTGAACTCTTTAAGAATTCCAATATTTTGTATTGTACAACTTTAGTTGGGTTGCAAATTTTTTGTTAGTTTATACATTCATTTGTCTGAACTTAGATAATATTACAGAGAGGCATAGTTTGTTTGTTTAAGCGCGCTTAACTCAAGGACTACTCCTCGGATTTAAAAAACCATTAAAGTGTATATTTTGCATTAGATAGCCTGTTAATTGAGGGAATTTGTTAGGCTATATATAAGGCTAGGCTGCGATGGGATATATATAATAATCTGACTACCAAAGGGAGCAGAGGATAAATCATATATTATATGTATATATACTCTACCAATATAGTTGAGCGAAAACAATGTTTTCTTAACGCACCATTTCCGTTACTCCCTTCAGAAGACAGGGGGATCTATCTACTCTACACCTTCATTGTCTCGCAAGCCCATCCATCTTCAAACCATTAGGTGATTAGATAGTGACTCCTATTAAATTAAATCGATATTGCAACCACCCACACTATAACCGTCGATAGATCGAATCATAACGACCCCAAATCGGGATTGGATAAATTGATCATCGGAGTTAATTTGGTTTGTTAGATTAGACGCGTCCGCATCGATCATTTTAGACATTAACTCTTTCCGACTTTGATGTTACTTATCGATATTAATTGGCGCTCACTGTACTTTTGACTGCTCATAAATCTAAACTAGGATTAAAGATAACACTACATTACTTACCGGTTGTTGATTCAATTCAAATTCTGATGAATTCTTTGGTTTTTTTCCAATTACATTGACTCTGATTTATAGCTAAATTATTTGGCTTAAAGGTCATATTTGGTCTCACTTACCACTCTTAATACATTTAGATACAAAGAAATCGTATGTGGTCCATAATACTCATACATACATATCATACACGCCGAGTCCCGAGCAGAGTAGGCAAAGAGGATAGAGCGTCAGTTCTCTCTCAAACCTAATATGTAAATATTATATGTACTATATTATACATTATAACACTATTTATTAAAAATAGTACCATAAATATCACATTCTATTTATAAATAAATTACCCAGTACTAAACAAAGAGGTTTTTAACTCTCTAGACTCAAGACAGACCTCTTTCTATCATAGCAGGTACCCTCATCATCATGCATCGGTTTTGTAGACAGAACTGGCTAATTCCTGAACCTTCCCCGTGAGGGTTACGGCATGATGATCCATGCTACTATATATGACTATAATATGTTGGGATTATTGTTGACAGCGTGATTCAGCCACAGAAATAAAATGATTTTCACTGGTTTTATCATGTATATAATTGGACTAGAGATGTAGTTTGCAAAGCTGGCATGGTATAAGGTGCAAGTAGCGGCTTCGGGTTTATCCGCGGGGCGCCAGCGCACCGTGAGTTGCCCCGCCCTGGTAAGGCGGAGTAAATAAACAACCGCACACAGGTACGAGACATAAGCGACGGGTTTGTTATAGAATTAATCAAGAATCGTTAATGAGTTTCACAACGCAAATCCCTATACCTTTAAACGAGCAATTCTTGTATATATCTATATATATAATCTGAATCTGGGAAACGGCTCCAACGATTTTCATGAAATTTGGTAAGGGGGAGATTTCGGGGGCGATAAATCGATCTAGCTAGGTTTCATTAAAAAAAAAGTCGTTTCATCCGTGTTTTTAGGCATTGAAAATCTCCAACAATTTCATTAGTATATGAATTTCCCCAATGATAAAGCGTTGCTAAGCAACAAACTTTAAGCCAATTAGTGTTTGGTTGTCATAAGTATGTCATTCGTACGAAAAAATATAAATCTGAAAAATACCGAGCTAAGCTCGGTAATCCAGGTACTTAATAATAATCACAAAAGTCTTTTGTGATTATTATTCCGTCTAACAATAAATGCGTCACTTCAATGTTCGAGGCAGTATTTTGCGTTAATATAAATTCTAAGGTGGTAATGTAGCCAGCCTGAAGGTAAGCGAGTACCATCGCCGAACGACGGTTGCAATACTAAGGATTATGTACAATCTTGCGCATTGCAAGACATGGCCGCCAACACACGCAGATTTTCAATAATTAATAAAAATATATTCACCTCTTTTCACCGTTCTTGGAGAACTTCTGTATATTCTTCTATAGCTCTGCGCTGCAGTTTTACCGAGTAAAATTTGAGTATCTATTTCTGTTACAAATTCCGTTTCATCCAATACCTTTCAAACATTCTAACGTGACTGAGTAACAAGTATCGTAACTTTCACATTTATAATATTAGTAAGAATCCTAGACTTGCCTTACACTTAGGCCATGCGAGAGGCGCGCGCGCAGCCAGCGGCGGCCAACGCAGCTGCGCACAGCATTTAAACTTATGTGATTTGCGAGATTGTGTTCGTAAGATATCCTCTGCCATTAAATAAAGTGATATCAGCATCGGAAACGGAATCTGTAATTTCATGCTCCTAGGATATTAAGATTACTTACCTTCAAATAAATGTTCTTGATTTCTAATAACACTAAATTCATTCAAACAAGACTGATAAATCAAAATTAAAATCTTTTTATTTCACATAGGCCCAGGTGGGCATTTATAAACGTCGAAAAAGAAGCACAGTTCGGGTTGGTCGCTTCCATGGAGAAGAACCGGCAAGAAACTCCATGATAAAATTTTATTGTGTGATATTATTAGTATTTCGACATTAAATAGGCAGTTGTAAATATATTTGATTTACTTATTGTTCGTATCTTTTCAGTATGTTTTTATATTACCTCAAGGGGAAGGCGTGTGGTCCGCGTGGTTCGTTTCTCACCAATGAGGCTTTCGAACTAGTTCTCACTTTATTTGACTAAAATGTCTAAGAGGGTCAAAACCCGCACTAACTATAAGTTTTCATTTTTTAAACATTAAATGTTAACTCATACTTTTGTTCATTCAATTGTTTGTGGACACTTTGGTTAGGTGCCAAAATAGCATGCGGCCAGCCTTCAGCCGTCTTTCAACAACGATAACAGTCCCGTGTCGCAAGGAAAAAGGCGACACAAACATCACTCTTTCACATCCATTTTGAAATAAAAATAATGGTATGGTTGTGAGTATTTGCATTTATTTGGTACAAAGACAAAACAAAGCTCGTCTCTATTTCCCTAAAGGGATACATATGTATATAAAGATAAACCAATAAAGTCACAAAGTGACCAAAATAAAGATTTGACGGTACTTCGGTCGTCGTGAAATTGACTCTAAGTAATCTCATAAAAATATACCTACAGTCAAATTTGAGTTCCCTTTGGTACGAAAATTACTTTGGAGTCAGCTATTTTCATAACGATTCCGGGATTCACATTTTATATCACGATGTAGAAGCATGTATATGTATCAATACTTATGTATGGTTACATATTTTATAGCCATAGTGGTAAAGTCCTATGGAATTGAACCAATCAATGTAACCTTATATTAGCGGAATTGCGAAATTAAATATTTTTGACGTGTCTATGAAACCAAGGACTACTATTGAATACTGGAAGTATGATACCTACCAACTGACACGAACAATTTGGTACGTTGAATTTTCACAAAAAATATATTTTATTGTAATGTAAGCAGACCACTATTTCAGTTGAATTTTACTCTGCCCCATGGGGCTGTAACATTTGAATTCTGCAATACCGATAAATTTATGTGCATAATTCGTTTTATGTCATTACAGTAATGTTCAGATAAAACTATTGAAATTGCACATGGGGTCCCTGTCGCTCGGCCTGGTGAACGTGGATCATCTCGTCCACAGGTAAACTGTTCCAATTACCGGAACGCATATTCACATTCTGTTTGGTTATTTTCTCTCTCATATTTGATATTCGCGCTAAAGCCAACATACTAGATTTTTCATCTGCGTCGTGTTGTATTCTAGCAGTGAACAAGACTTTCAAAACTTCGCAAGGGATGGCCGTACTGTCAGAAAGGGATTGACCGGACTAATATTTACTTCATCTAATATGAGGTCAGCCTCAACAGGTCCTCCTGATATTATAAATGCGAAAACGTTATATTACTCAATAATGCCAGAACTGCTGAACGGAACTGGATGAATATTTGCATTTTTTTTTATACAACAAGACTGGCAAACAAGCATACGGCCCACCCGATGGAAAATGGTTACCGCAGCCTATTTATAATTTACCTTACAATACCGAAGTATCACTTGCGCGTTGCCACTCTGTGTTCGGAGAGTTATACTGTGTTGGCAGCATAATGAGACTAATCCCTCTGCTGCCAACACAATACAACAATCCTTCCCCCACCCCAAGGAGCTCATTACTGGAAACCTTATTCACCGCGTAGGAACACAACACAATAAATTGTGTTATTTGGCTACGGACTTCTATATATATGCATACAAGTTACACAAGATACATTGTTAGCTAATAAAATTAAATGAGGGTGTGATACCGCGGGGTTAGCTAGTAACATTTACTTTTCGTATTACAATGGTACCCGCTAAACATACTGTTTTAAATTTTTGGTGGTATAACATAAAAAAATAACCTTAATAAAAAAAAAATTTGACCTTGGACGATTGTTTTTCGTGGCCAAGAAGAAAGAACCTGAAGGTTCTTTTACCTACGAGTACAAACATTTTATGCATAATTAATTTGAATATTCACTCCCGTTTAATTTAGCTGCCTGCAAATAAATGTACTCGTTAAAAACCGCAGCGGTATTAACTGGCCGTATCGTATCTCCATCGTTAATAATTCGTGGATAAATTTGGCGGACGATTAATTTGTTCGATAATTCCATGACGCTTAAAATGTAACCAGATTCGTCAATTAATACACATCCTTATTTCGCTGGTGATATATTTATATGCCAACGTGACAGATGGCGAGTCCGTCGCCGTTTAAAGCACAACTCTACATACTTCTTAGAAATTATTTTAAAATATATGCCGGGTTCCTCGCGATGTTTTCCTTCTCCGTAAGGCTCGTTGTGTGAATAATCACTGAGTTTCGTAGAATCATTAGTCCAAGTTAAGTCTATACAGCTAACTGTTCGATTTCGTAAGTGTGCGTGGGCAATATACGATATGCAGATTTATCTATGAGTGAAATGCACGGTTGTTTATTGCGTCCGGCTTATTTGAAATGATAGGTGCCCGCTGTCAGAATGACGGTCTGCGGGAGTTGAATTGCATTCGAAGCGAGTTACCGCTACGGTTGAAATGTAATCATTATGGTATCATGCGGTGTTTGTTCGAAGTATGTAATATTTATTCATGTTTAAGTTGAATGTGCTCTCGCCCGTTGAATTAATGTACTTGTAATTACTTTGTCATACAAGTGTAGGTATCTAAGCCTACAAAAGTTACGCCCCGGCTTTGTTCGGGCATTGTTTACTTATATCTGAAATTTCGATGAAAGTTTTAGCACAACATTTCAACCATTTTACACAGAACCATAATAAATGATACAATTAAAAACCTTCCCAATTAATTTACTCTGTTTATTCCTTTTTGTGAAAACCCGTTCAGTTGTTTAGGACTTCGCGAAAAAATTAACATACACACTTCTACATAAATTTATAGAGAGGCCATGATTAAGAGACAAAAGCTTGTCTATACTTAAGTATCTCTTATTTCATAGTTCTAAGTAACCTCTTCTAAATAGCTTAAGTATAAATGTGAGATAAAAACCTGTGATACTAAAGTTCTTAAGCCTCTTGCTATGACCTCACCAGAATGAAACCTTTTTATCACACATATTTACACCGCTTGAGCGCTGAGCCGTTAGCTAACAGGTCGTAGAAATATCGCTTTTGCTATAAAAATATTGATGAATGAAATAACATAGAATAATGGACAAATGAAAACGGGTTTGTAAGTCTAGAGAGAACTGGCGCTCTACTCTCTTTCCCTACTCCTCGAGAGACATGGCGTGATGCTATGTACATATGTATGTATATTACAGACTACGTTTCTCACGACTTCCCACAAGGGTCCCCGAAGGGGTAGGCAGAGGTGTATAGGTAATACCCACACACCCACTTTCCGCCAGAGGTATATTAGGTGCCAACGTGACAGATGGCGAGTCCATCGCCGTTACTCAAGCACGACTATACAAACGCCTTTGAATTTCTTCTCAGACGTATGCAGGTTTCCTCTCGATGTTTTCCTTCACCGTAAAGCTCGTGGTGTGACTAATCACTGTACTTAAGTTCAGAAAAACTCATTGGTACAGTCGGGATTCGAACTTGCGACCTTTGCGTCGCAGGCAACTGCTCGAACCACTCGGCCACCACGGCGTTTCTTATTGTAGCACGCATACTGCTCATGGAAAATATTATTAATTTGGTCAACTCTTATTTATTTAATGGAACTTTCACTATTTTTGTTAACAAAGAAGCTTAATCGAAAAAAAGCTTTGTATTTTCTTTGTAAAGTTTAATACAGCTGCAGCAGCAGAATCCATATTGTTAATTAGAACAAAGAAATTCGTGATTATTGCTCAAAGGCGTTTCACGTATAAAATACATTGCGGTTTATCTCTAGCCAGCTTTATAAAGGTTTCAAAACATTCTCAATCGTGCGCCATAACAATAGTGCATAAAAAACATAATTAATTGATTCGTTGCTTTCAACTCGTATCGCTTTGAGCAGTTCTCTTCCGAATACTCACCTTGAAGTCTGTATAATTCAGCTGTTTATGTGACAATTTACCACTCACAACATAGATGCTAGTGTATCCCTATCATGAAACAACTTGTACGATTGTCACTTGTCATGTTGAATGGCTCATTTGAATATCTTACAATAGTGACGGACATTTGAGTTGTATTGTAACGCTTCTTCTAAATGGTATTTGTCTCCTTATATCAATATAAGAACATCGTCATCTTTCCAATAAAATGGTAAATTGGTATACAATTTATTGTAATTGTTTATTTGTTAAAAGCCATGGTAACCGAGTGGTTCGTATAGTTGCCTGCAACACATAGATTGCAAGTTCGAATCCCGACTGTACGAACTAGTTTCTCTGAACTTAAGTACAGTGATTAGTCACACCACGAGCTTTACAGTGAAGAAAAACAGAGAGGAAACCTGCATACGTTTGAGAAGGCGTATGTATAGTCGTGCTTAGATTACGGCGATCGACTCGCCGTCTGTCACGTTGGCACCTCAAATATATCTCTGGCGGATAGTGAGTGTTGATATTACCTATACATCCCAGCCCCTTGTGGAAGGGCATGACGATATATTATTATTATTGTTTGTCATGGAAATAGCTGTATGAAATAATGTAATTGTCCATATCATGGAATTATTAACTAGTTACCTAGCAGGGTTCATAGAACACAGTTTTTCCCTTGTTTCCGTTTTTCTTGATCGAATTTCTGTGAGCAAGGCTTCCTCCTGGACGGAGCAGTACACGCCAATATACATTTTAGACGTATCTCTACTACACTGGCCTAAAGTAATGTGCTTGAAGCAACAACTAGGTAATAGAAACCACGATAGTCATGGATTGCAAGGAACTTTGATATCAATTAGGGATTGATGCTCTTCGTTTATGATTTTTGACAGTTCCCTACAAGGATACCAAATGTGCTAACCAAGCAGGCGAAGAAAGGTACAACGGATCTCCGAAGAAATATATGACTGCATTTTTTTCCTTATTGAAATATCTAAAGAACGACAGCCAATGGTGTGTCTGTGCATTTCAATACACAGTTAATATAAGGTTATTTATGAAGAGTAAGCGTCGTTCTGAGCTCGACTTATTAAGGTGGGTAGATATAATCTCAACTTCGACATATTTTCATATTTGTGACGTACCATAATGAGGTTACCACGAAAAAGTACCGCTATACGATAGTGACGCAAAAGCTAAGAGGCATCTCAAGACTTGGATGAAAGCTATCTATGAGTAGGCATATGACTAGATGTTTTAGCAAAGAGATATTCAATAAGAAAGTGTTTCATGGATTTTATGAAATTTTCCATTAGAAAAGAAAAGAAGTTAAATAAAACGATTTGACCATTTAATGTAAAGCTATTTAATAAGTCTATACATTTTAATATGTTATTACCTAGAAAGCTTCGACGTCATTGTGTAATTTATTACGACTAAATATAAACTCTGTACTGTTTGATATAGGACTGAAAATCTATGTTATATGGTTTCCGATCGAAGCACATCGAAGACGATAGCAAGTTTTGTTTGCACTTCACAAACAAATACTTTTTCTGTCTTAACATGGATACGTAAACGTATAAACAACTTCAATGACAGTTAATAGGTTTTTGAGTGTACAGCTAATATTATCCTCGTTTTCAAGCTCATTGTGTGTCTTAACCTCTATCTTTCTAAGTGAATACTTGGAAAGCACTTGCTGTTGAAACTAGTTCGGCACGTAAGTGCGTGAGTTCGGCGTGTTTATAATAGTTGACTAGTGCTACTTGGTTCATTAGTGGCTATTCTCATTCTCTCGCTATATATAATATATTTATATATATCCTCGCGCCTTCCCATAAGGATCTCCGAAGGGGTAGGTAGAGGTTTATAGGTAATACGCACACACCCACCACCACCATCCGCCAAAGATATATTTTTGATGCCAACGTGACAGATTGCGAGTCCATCGCCGTTACTCGAGCACGACTATACATACGCTTTGAATGGCTTCTCAGACGTAGCTTTCGATGTTTTCCTTCGCCGTCTCTCCGTTTCGTGGTCTCCATTTTATTATGTTTGTACTGGTGGAGCTTTCTTTGTTTCAGTAATTTTTTCAAGTCTTTAAATGTAAATTTTGCTAAATACCATTGGATTAACGGGGCTCGATGGACCGGATGTAGCTAATAACATAGATTCACACATAGACACAGACACAATAAAAAAAAACAAGTACAGAGAAAGACAAATCAAAAGTAAATACAAGAAAAATAAATATGCTCGTTAAATTCCTATCAAACAATTTAGCATTCTTGAATAGGGAATTACAATGGAAATTGAGTATTACAAATGCATTATGCTCGATCGTTGCGAGCGATCGTCACACTTGCATAGCGTGGGACGTTCTTTGTTTTAATTTAAGCACTACTCAAGTGCTTTGTGGTGTATATTTCAAATAGTTACTCATCCATTGCTCGTAACCGCATTCAATATCATAAAAAGTACACCACCAGTGGCGCAATGAATATATAACATTATTTTTTTCCAACTAAATCTTATAGGCAAACGCTTTTGCTAGAACGCAGATTTAACGAACAAGAAAATGATAAATACTCTTAGAACTTGACATATATATTAGTTAGGCACATTGGATTTCACGTTCAAATTAAGAATTGCTCGTCAAGGCAGTTAGCTTGACAAGCGCAAAAGATCTTTAAGAGAGAACTGGCTTCCTGTGACTACCCTGAGAGGAACGCGGCGTTCTATAAATAGTAAAATATCTGTAAAATATATGTAACTTCCTTTTTGGACGCTATAATGTTAATGAAGTGTTGGTGGACATATTATGGGATACCATGAGTCAGAGCATTACGATTACGATTCCTCTCTGAAAATAAAACGCGACGATATGTCTCTCTAAAACTGCGTCAATAGAGTCGAAAGTAATAGATCTTCATTGTAGTGAACTCTTTGTTAATGGGCTTAATGTTCCATTAAATGGGCCACATGATACGATGGCTGGTCAGTCGGTCGGAAAAGTTTTTAACACTACGAAAGATTTGGGAATTCTAACCAATCTCACTGAAGGACGGGTACAGTGGCGACATAAAGTGTAATGATTAAATTTGAAGAATTTACTACCTAAGTACATCAGTAGGCAGAGAGAATAGAGCGCCAGTTCTCTATATACTACATAATATGTAATTGTTTCGCTTCTTCCACATTCATCAGTCTCTACGTGCTCGCCGATTTCGAGTACTCTTGACGTTTCCGTCCGCCCGAGCGAATTGATCTAAGTAGTTGGAACGTAGTCCTCCTCTGCCACTTCTTGCACACACTACCTAAGTATATACACACATACACGTTTCGTGTTCACACACGTTCAAGTGTCAAATCTTAATACATATATATAATTTACGTGTCACATTGTTTGTCCGCGATGGACTCCTAAACTATTTGACTGCTGCTACTTGACTGATCAAACTGCACACCGTGTGCAGTTTGATCAGTCCGATAGCTGGCGCTGCGATCGTGTTTCAGGAAATTTTGCTTTTTCATCCGGGCTGGGCGGGACAGCTAGTAAGTGTAATAAAATATATTGTCCTGTTAGCCTGTAGTTTTGGATACAGCCGAACATGTTCATTCTGGATACAGAATGAACATGTAGTGATGATAAATACCGCTGATGAAGAAAGTACCTAAGACGGGTAAAATAATAATAGCATTAATTAAAATTTGAGATAAAGCTTGTTTTACAGTCATCGTTTCTAACTTTGTGACAAATTAAATTATGGTAAGTATCAGAGAGAAAGACTGTAAGCTATAATACTGAGCGGTAAACCCACCAGAGTTCACGACCTTTCAAGTGAAGCTTGAACTAGCGATGTCCGCTAACTTTTTAATTACATTGGACTTAAGAAGACGATACGCTTCAGGCGCCGTAGCAAGTTCACAGGGGTCTTTTTTGTACCTTATTAAGCGATATTACGGTTCTTTTAATAAAAGTTTACTATCAATATTGTACTGTATCCTCAAACTTTTAAAATATGATAGATAGATTAACTTTTAAGATACTACGTTTTGGAAAGGGGTATTTATTACACTATAAAAGGATTATATAGGATACACTTTACCAAGTAATTATAAGTTTTTAGATATAATATTAAAATATATTATTTATCTAAAACACAAAAATATACAATAGTGTCCCTACTCTAATAATACTGAAAATATTATAGTTCAGGCATTCCCACAAAGGTCCCGGATGGGGTAGGCAGAGGTGTTTAGGTAGTACCCACTTTCCGCTATAAATATAATAAGCTGGCAACGTGACAGATGGCAAAGCCATCACCGTAACTCAAGCACGACTATACATATGCCTTTGAATTTTTCCTCAAACGTATACAGGTTTCCTTTTTTCGCCGTAACTATAAATGACATGCTAAATGGATACACTATTTAATAACTTTTATAAATGTATGTAACATAGGTATAAAATGTATAAATATAGGATTACGAATCTTACGAATCTAAGGATTAATACGACATTACTTTCATGATGTTATCTGGTTATATTTGGTTGTCAAATGACATAAAATTTTGCAATTGTATATTGTAATAAAAATATCCTTTAAAAATATATACCGTACACACCTCTTGTTAATACAGCCCCCACTAATTAGGCCTTGGTCGCACACGGCTGACCGCACGAAAGTGATCATTAAATACTTCTTTATTAAAGCTCGACTGCATTTTATTTTGTTTTTATTCGACGCAGCTTCGTTGTTTGCGGTCTGGTTTATCGCACATCAAAACTTTATATGCATACTAGACCTGTACTTACCCGACTATTTTATCAAATAAAGGTATTTTATGTGTAAGTACCAAGCTACGTGCAAAGTGTGGATATTTCTGAACTTACTGCAATTCGTCGCAACATTAGTCTGACTGAGAAAAAAGATGACGATCTTTTTTCCACCTTTAAGAGATACCTCTCTTAAAGGTGGTAGGGCGTAACGGGTTTCCCGTTCGAATTTGGAGCTGCCCGACTGGGGCAGGACCTCCACCTTATAGAACTCCGTAGCCAAATAACACAATTTATTGTGTTGTGTTCCTACGTGGTGAATAAGGTTTCTAGTAATGAGTTCCTTGGGGAGGGGGAGGATTGTTACATTGTGTTGAAAGCAGAGGGATTAAACCTTATGCTGCCAACACACTATAACTCTCCGAACACAGAGTGGCAACGCGCAAGTGATACTTTGGTATCGTTAGTATCGCCGTATGCTTGTTTGCCACTCTTGTTGTATAAAAAAAAAACCTGTCACCGTGGTGATCGCCCATGCAGATCACAATTTATTACAAAAGAATATTTATTTTTAATTATGTAACCATAGTTTTGGACAACTAAAAATAATAAGATACAAATCATTATGTCGAGTTTCCCGCGGGGTGTTCAGAGATAAGGCATAATATAATGCCATTTCACTCAATTATAAATGTGTGTGATTATTACAGCTTTCGAAACTGCTCAGTCAAATTTATATACTAAAGTAATTAATTTTGAGGTTAAAATTGTGTGAAATAGCACATAAATAGGCAATTAAACTGGCACTAATCACCGTTATAGTGAATCCCGGTGTGTTAACTAAAATTTTACTCATAAAATTGACATAATTTATAGCGTTCAAAGCTATAGTTCGTTAGCTAATTAAATTTTAAATTTGTAATATAAAACCGAAAATTGTTTGTCGTGCTAACACTGGATAGATATATTACAAAAGCTTTTTATTTTACGACCTTTCCACTATCTTCTGTATACACAAGGACTGTCTCAGCCGCGCAACTCACATTTGAAACATGATATCGTTTGTCGTGTATGTTGCTTAGCATTTATACATACATACATACAATCACGCCTCTTTCCCGTAGGGGTAGGCAGAGACCGCTTCTTTCCACTTGCTACGATCCTTACATACTTCTTTCGCTTCGTCCACTTTCATTATTCTCTTCATACATGCTCTTCGATTTAGGGTACTCTTGACCTGGACCTTATATACAGACGTCCCTAATTTGGTCTAGAAACGTCCGCCTAGGTCTAACACTTTCATTCACACTCGCCTTATACACTTTTTTCGTCAATCGTTCTTCATTAATTCTCTCGACATGGCCAAACCATCTCAGCTTACCTTTCTCAATTTTTATCACTACATCTTCTTTCAGACCACAACGTTTCCTTATCTCACTATTTCTTATCCTGTCACTCAGTTTAACTCCTATCATACTTCTTAAAGCATTTATACATTATTACTATTAACAAAGAATGATTAATCCTAGCCTTAATGATCTTAATGATAGCTTGTATCAATTCCGTTCCGTGATCATCTGTTACTTTTACATCACAGCGTGATGTTAACTGATTAATTGATTCTGGGGTCTAACATCAGCATTGCTGTTATTGAAATATGGTATATAAAATTATAATTTCTTTTAATACCTGAGAAACATGTTCCTTGGTAAGTAAGACTGATTATGGTGAGTTTATTGTGAGAAGCGTTGTTTAAGACTTTTTGTACAGTTCATTGGTTTTCGTTTCAAGTAATTGGCGGTTAAATTTTCGGAAATCATGGTATTATATCGTATAAACCATGTCTGTAGATTTTACGAGTTGTAAGTATTGCCATATATTTTATATTGCCGTCACTGTGGTGGCCGAGTGGTTCGAGTGGTGGATTTTACCTTCTACTAGCATTTTCACTCGTCGCACACAAAGGTAGCTAACTCACATCAACCTCCTTAAACGAATAGTATCGCCGTCACATTTCACTTCTATAAGCGCAGCCGAGAAACTCGTTATCTATTTTATGCAAAGCGTCTGCAGTGCTTTTAAACGAGCTACCAATCAGAGTTCCTTGATTGTGGACCTCACACGGCGTCAGTACACCGGCAAGCCGTTTATTAGTACCCTCGTTTATAGTACCAATATAAGTTAGTTACATCTAAATGGGCTTACATAAAAAAAATATATATCTAAATGGGGAATAGCATTTACATGCATATATTGTATACACCATCACTCTTGCCTTATCATAAACATTATACGCTCTCGATTTAATTCAATGGTAACTAGATCTTCCCTCTATGTGACTGCAAACGCTAAGCTTTTTAGTGATGTGGCTCGATGGAAGACTGCTCTAGGCTTTTGTGCTTGATGGTCGCAAGTGGAATCTCACGGGCAACAAACATTTGTGTTACGAGCATCTAAGTATATATTTACAAATTACAACTACGTAAGTATGATGTTTATCAATCGCTGATGCCTAGTATATATAATAGCTCTATCTGTAGTGCTGGCTGGCTGTTCTTGTCTCCTTTTATTTACTTAAATCCTCGGTTTTGTTCCATTAGTTTCAGTCGGTTGTGTGATATAAGATTATTCTTTACTCAATTTCAATCGGTTTTTCTTATATCGCAACATGGGGAGAAAGAGGCCACGGAGGAAAAGGAGGTAACAGTAGCAGTGAGAGTGAATGCACCTGAGGTACCTAAGGTATGCAATAATTAACATTGAAAAGTGAAATACGTTTTACATATGCTCTTAGTTAAATACTGTCCATTGTGTCTGTCAGTCAGTTTGTCAAAAGTAAAAAATATTGTGATTTAGTGACCCATCGATGATGCGCTCAATCAATAAAACACGCTTGTATAAATCACGAATAAAGTTAAATGGCCGTATTATTATATTTTATAGAATACTAACATTCCGTAACGAAATATCGACATGAAAGGTGAAAACCGCAGCGACCATTAGTGGTTTTGCATCGACTTCTAAAGATGTGGTTGCGGAATAAAGAAGAAGAATATTAATGCCGCGGTTAGCTTACGTTCCATCGAACAGTAAACGCTTGGCTTCCATACATTTTCTAGTAGAATATAAATACCCGATAAATAGTAAAATAGCATGAATATTTTATAGACAACTGGTAGTTTTCCTTCGCATAGGTGAAAAAGAAATTGAAATACGATCCTAGCCGATTGATATGCTCGTACATGTATATATTTTTTCTTTGCAGGGTTTTGACTTTTACTCCAAAACGGCTAGCTCGATTTGGGTAAAATTTTGTGCGGATATTTCAATTGGTTCCTGAATGGTTTGAAATCACAAGTAAATCAGGTAGAAGGCATTTTTTTAAATATATATGTATGTATATGAAGATTTTTGAACGACATTAAAAACTAATAAATATGTACACATCACGAGCGTATTACATTATTATTATGTAAACGCAAGCTTAACTTAATAAACATTAACTAAAATAGACCAAAAAACGATTATACTTAATACTAAATTACCGGTAATGCGTACCGTTAAAATCCCGTGTTTATGTTAATCGTTACTAAACTGCGGAGGGCAATGTTGTCGCATTAAAACTAATGCTGTTAATAATTCCACTCCTGTGCCCCGGCTCGGGTCCATTATCATATCGACTGTGGTCAGCTGGATACTATTACGGAACTAACACACTGGTTCTCAATGTTTTCCCTCAAAAATATTGGTAAGAATGAATATTTATGAATAATTGGTAATTTCTTTCTTGGCACACGTTTGTTCGTCAGGAGACTATAAAATAAGAAAAAAGACCAAAACCAAGCTGGTCGGAGCAGCTAGCAGTTCGTATTAAAAACCATGCAGTTTTCAATTTAGTGATAAAAACCATCATCGCAGTATGGACTTTGTCAGCTGAGTGCTGGCCTGTTAGTGACCACACATTGAAACGCTGCCGCGGTACATGCCAACTATTCCTTTGACTATTTTATTGTTGTGTGCCTTAGGTAATAAACGTTTATCTTAAAGATGTGGATGTGAATGTGGACGAAGCGAAAGAGGTATGTAAGTCTAGGGAGAACTGGCGCTCTATACTCTCTGCCTACCCCGTTAGGGACTCGGCGGGATGATATGTATGTAACTTAAAGATTACATACTTATATAATGGTTCGTACTTTGTTTATCTGCCTACCCCTTCGGGGACCCTTGTGGGAAGGTGTGAGGATATATCATTACTATTATTATTTTGTTTATGTTATGCCTTTTAATTATATAAATATACACATTTATTCAACGAGAAATAGAACCATACTAAAGTATTGTTTCGTATGGTTCACGGCTTTTCGTTCTTCAATTTAGCTCAGAATTTCCCTGTGTATGTACAATATTATTTTATTTAATATTCTTTGGGACTAGGTAGAGCTGATTTATTTTAAAACAAGCTATGACCGCATTTTTTCTTTTATAAGGTAATATTTAAAGTTACTATAATGAAAAATCTTAGCGCTCCGAGCCGTTTAATTCTGGGACTATAATGTCTGAACAGTAATAATTAAAACACAAAAGCAAAAAGTTTTAAACTGTTATTATTAAGGTGATAAAAAGGGTAAAAGTTTGAGCACCTTTTTCAGGTAATGCAAGAACTTTAGATGTAGGAAGTTAGCCGATTTTAATTAAGTCTGATAGATAACATTGCCATCGGCTGGTATTGAAGGCACTCAAAACTTACGCTATTAAAGTAATATGTTGTACCTTATCCATTATCAAAGTTCAAAAGCAAATTCCCAGAGCTCCAAAATAATTTTGTGGAATTAATACTTGTTTAAAAAAATTCTATTTATAAATACATATGTTGTATGGCAGCGACTCCTGGGTATGTCAGAGGAAGTATGAAAATAGCTTGAATGCAGTTGAGATGCGATCTCTTCGTAAAATGTGCGGAGTAACGATTTTAGATCGAATCCGCAATGAAGAGATTCGCATTCGATGTTACGTTGGTTTGGACACATAGAAAGGATGAGTGAAGAAAGATTGACGAAACAGATATACAAAGCAAAAGTGTGTGCAAGAAGAGGCAGAGTGCACGTTCCAACTACCTGGATCAAATCGATCGGACGCTCAAGGACGGGAACGTTAAGAGTACTGGAAACCGACGAGCATGTATGAAGACACTGATGAATGTGGACGAAGCGAAAGAGGTATATAAGTCTAGAGAGAACTGGCGCTCTATACTCTCTGCCTACCCCGCTAGGGATTTGGCGTGATGATATGTATGTATGTATGTAAATACATATGTACATATTTCATAGGCATTTAAGTCGGGACCTCACGGGTTCATCCTCATTTGTTCTGTTTTAGTAGCGTTTTGTAAATAAAATTAAATTCACTAACTACGTTACGGTAACTATGTTATAAGGTAACTATGTTACGAGTTTTCTTCTAATACATGGTTTGAGTTTGTTTCCTTATTTGAATTATTATATACGTAGCACTAAGTAAATCGCTAAAGTATATGTAAAGTCCAATAACCGCCGACCATTAGTCTTGATCGTGGTGGTGAGGGAGCGTCGAACGGATGAGACCCATAACGCAAATTATGACTCTGACTTCCGAACTGATATAAGTATACCTATAATTTCCAAACCCTACATGTAAAACGTTCTCGTCAAATATGAAGAACAACATCTGTTAACAACGACTAATAGGAACGAACGAAAATAATTCCTTAGATTGACCTTAATTGGCTAACCGCACCTAGCCATACTACACTGATAGATTCAAAGCCAGCCGAAACCAGTATAGACGGTAACTGAAACGTGACTATGTACAAATTGAATTCGGTCGTATTGGATTACTAGAATGTTCAAGGGTGCGGGAAATCTGCAGGTCAACTTGGAATGTACAAAAATATAAAGTACCCAATAATATTATACGTCAAAATGTGTACACTTACTCAACTCAACTGTACATTCATGTTCTCATGCTAGGCCTGGCTGGCCTACTCATTGCCGTGTACTTTATATGTGGATAGCTTAAAATATACTGTTGTTTCATCCAAAACAAAAGCGCGTTGGACACATGTTCTAATTTCAAATACTGATTTTAAGATGGTCGAACTTTTTGGGATGTTAGTAGTAAGAACTTAATGAGAAAGTAAATTTTTGGGACCTGTTACAGTATTGAAGATAATTATTTACTTTATATTTGAACTGTTTTCCCACTAGTTTTACTTATTTTAATTTCCGCTAAACCGCCAGCGTGTTTACTAATAAACTGAACTTACACAGAAGAACACAGTCAGAATTTGAACATTAAATCTTGAGGATCTTCGAAGTTTCCCATACACGGCCTAATGTTTGAAACAATAGAATAATTTTGAAATAGTTAATTTACTAGTGAATAATACACTATTAGGTATTATACCTAATTGGCAGTAAACAGTATTAATTATATCATGATCAAATTATTATGTTGACGCAAACCCAACGTTATGCAAATTGCTCTGTCATTAGGGATACAGCGTGATTTGTAACGGTCAATTAAATTGATTTACGTCATAACTATGTTCATTTCCTTAGACCAATACTGCGTAAGGCGTGCGTTGCTGGTTGATAAATTGTCAATAGATATTTGCATATGATCTTGAAAGAGGTACGTTATCTCACAGCGCTCCGTTGTCTCAGTCTACTACGTCTACGTCAGGGACTCTGTGTTATTACTACTTATTATTATATATAATATAATATAATATAATATATCCTCATGCCTTCCCACAAGGGTCCCCGAAGGGGTAGGCAGAGGTGTATAGGTAATACCCACACACCCACTTTCCGCCAGAGGTATATTAGGTGCCAACGTGACAGATGGCGAGTCTATCGCCGTTACTCCAGCACGACTATACATACGCCTTTGAATTTCTTCTCGGACGTATGCAGGTTTCCTCTCGATGTTTTCCTTCACCGTTAAGCTCGTGGTGTGACTAATCACTGTAGGTACTTAAGTTCAGAAAAACTTATTAGTACAGTCGGGATTCGAACTTGCGACCTTTGCGTCGCAGGCAACTGCTAGAACCACTCGGCTATTAAGATTTTAAGATATTAAGATTTAGATATAGATTAAGCGTTTTATTCGAATCAAAAATAGTTTTCATTTGATTAATTCTAACTGATATCTTATATAACCTGCACAAATTATCACCAAATTCAAAGGCTCTTAATAAATTTCAATGAACCAAGCATACATACAAAACCATCAAGCCGAGTCCCTTACGGTGTAGGCAAGAGGTTAGAGCGCGAGTCCAACTTCATCCACGTTTACTGGTCTCTTAATACATGGTCGGAAGTTTTGACGTTTTTGTCGGAGTTTTTTTTTTTGTACCATTAACGGCATTAGGCATTATTTGATTTAAGTTGGAACACGGAATTCCTCAGCTTGTTCTTTCATTCAAATTCGCAAGTATATATCTGTTTTATTAACATTTTGTCTCTCAATCTTAATATATAATACGATAGAATATCATAAAATAACAGAAAAAATAAAAATAGTTGCTAAAACTTTTATCAAAATGTGAAAATTTGCAATTTCACTCGACTCTCACTCACTAAAATTTAATTCGTTTTGCACTTTGTAGGTTATTTAAAAATTTTAATATATCAGTCGTCTTTGAAAATGCAATAGAATTTCGAGAGGCATTTAATATGTCTTTTGAGGCTTATAAGGCTTTTTTGAATTGTACATTTTTATTAAGATCAGAATACTCCAACCTAACATAGGTTGGAGTATTCTGATCTAAAACTATGCTACTTAGATTAAATGACTACTAACGTATACGTTACGTAAACGGGTACTACTAACATATTCAGCAAGATTATGATAGACGGTGCTTGTATTTTAATATCTTCTATTTATGTGGTGAGTGAGGTTTCCTATGCTCATTAAGGCGCTACGGCGTGGATCTATGCGAATTCATAAGGTCCCATGAAGAAAGTTCTCATGCACATACGTTGACTCGTCATCTGTCACGTATGCACCTAAAAGAATATACTGGAAACTCTCAAGGCGTTTTTTTTTATAACTTTCATATGTACCAGCGCCGATGGACGCATGCAACATCACATATATCGATATTACGTTGCCGACTCTTAATATGTTATAATGGAAGCAGAATACATTCGTATTTTCCGTTTTTTGTTGAAAACAAACCTCCTTTCACGCCACTTTGTACACGTGTGTATTTATTACAAACTATCATTAATTATTATTATCCGAGTCGTTAAATAGCTTACACAAGTCAAGACAGACCGGTTTTGAGTTTAAATTACAGTTTGATTTGCAATCACAACTTTGATTTGATTCTGTATAATTTATGGATCCACTTCATGTCCGCTGGAGCCTTTCACTACAACATTTTAATAGAGCATTTAATAAGTGCATAGCTTATATAACTACCGGCCCCGCCTTAACGGGTACATGTACTTCTATACGTAATTTTGCCGAAGTGGTTGGCTCGAACACAAGCGACTAGCGGGAAGCGAAGTATGACGGAAAAATCCTCCTAATATGGTAAATATTAAAGTTTGTGGGGATGTTTTCTATACCATCTATTTTATGCTATGCCACAACGGCTGAGCGCCATTGGATGATATTTGACACAGGGATAGATTATTCGTTGTATTAACACAGCAATTTTTTTATTCCACCAAAAATCACTTACGCAGATGAAACCGCGGGGCGCTGCTAGTGTAATATTGACAATAAAAAAATCTGTGTACATTAAATATGCGTAGTGAATTACGCTATTTGTATTTGTTTAAATCATAGATCTATGGATGTGTAAAGTTACAAGTCAAACAAAAATCTTTCGTACTTTGCTCAGCCATAGTAATAAAAAAATCCCACGACCGAACGGAAGATTTCTCTAAGCTTTTTAAATTCTTACAACTTACTATGAATAACATTTTCTTCTTTTCAGATGTAGCTTATGCAAGGCATGAAAATGCATATTTTTACTCGAATACAAAATATTGTTTTTTTTTTGTCAGTTATACCTTTTATAATAAATACCTTAGTTGAACTTACTGTGGAACTTACTGACGATGAATATTGCATCAAAAGCTGTTGAGAAGTTTAAAAGGAGTTTGTGGATAAACAGACACTGTGAACACTGTTGACCAAACTAATTGACTCGCTAAGTTGTCTTAGTGTAAAACACATAATTTTATTTGCATTTCCCTATAGCACAGGTTTGTCACAGAGGGAAAATACAACCAGATATCGATTAAATTGTTGCATGCAGATTATAAGCAATTATGATAATAAATTTTCATTCATTGACTTGAATAATAATAATAATTCAATAATTTCATATTATAATTTGATAAATGAAAGATATCATCTTTCCCATAAATTTAAGGGACAAGTAGCAAGTATGCTACATTATTTTATACACATATTTAATTTAAGTTCAGCCAAATCATTGGCTACCAATACTGCTTCTATTGAGCAGTCAAACCATGACCACAATAATTATTCTTTGGAATACGTTCCAAATACTTTAAATTAAGTTCTAAGACAACAGAGGCTTTCTCTGGCACAACTCACAAGTATAATGAAAATGTTTTTAACCTGGTGCATCAGAATATACAAGGTATTTTAAGTAAAGAACTAGAATTGGAATTGTTCATGAACTGTAATAATATTAATATTTTATGTTTAACTGAACATTGGCTAAGGGACGAGCAGATCATGCTCAATTTCAACAATCACCAGGTTGCTAGTGCCTTCAGCAGGAAAGATGCAATACGTGGGGGTTCCATGATAATATTGGAGAAAGATATTAAGTATAAAGAACGTAGGGACATTGTGCATCTCTCTGCTGAGCGTACTATTGAATTGTCATGTATAGAGTTAGAGCGATACATTGTTGTGTGCGTATACCGACCCCCAAGTGGAGATTATGATCATTTTGAAAAAGCGATGGAAGAAGTTTTAAATAAAATTTGTAAGACAGGCAAAAATATAATAGTATGTGGAGATTTTAATGTAAATATAATAGAAAACTCATCCACGAGTAACAGTTTTAAATGCCTTTTTGCCTCTTTTAATTTTATTAACATGTTTTCAGAGCCAACTAGAATAACTAGCGTATCAGCTACATGTATTGATAACATATTTACAAATTTTGAGCCCATTAGTAAAGACATTATAAATAAACTAGAATCAGATCACTGCGGCCAATTAATAAGTTTTAGAAAACATAATGTTAAAGTTCCTAAAAAGAGGATTACTTATGTACCTGTAAATGCAAGTCGCTTGAATAGTTTTCGCGGTAATGTGCTCAGTAAATTTCCTTTAAAAAGTAACCACCAAAATCCTCAATCAATGTATAACTCTCTTTTCCAAGTGGTACATAAAGAACATGAGCGCATATTCACCCCTAAGACTATTCAAATTGGTAACCATATGGCGTTTAGTGAGTGGGCTACCACAGGCATTCATAGAAGTAGACGAAGGCTGTATGAACTATACCATGAGAAAACATTTAATTTTGATTTTGATTTTATCAATTATGTTAAAAATTATTCCAAATTATTTAAAAAGGTTTGTTCAAGCGCCAAGTCTATTGCTGTGAGAAATAAAATTTCAAAGTCATCCAATGTGACTAAGGCAACATGGAGTATTATAAATAGTGAGACTGGGAAATCAGCACAAAAACAAGATGGAATAAAATTAAATATTAATGATAGTTTAATTGAAGCTGATTCTGCTGTAGCTGCCGCTTTTGAATCAGTTTTTGCTGATATTCCAGTCTCATTAACAAAATCATTAACAAAATCATTAACTTCATCACCTTCCTCCGCTGAAAAAATTCTTAAAGCCCATGTGGAAAAATCTGATACTGAATTCAATTTCAATACTGTTACCCCCGAAGAAATAATAAAAACTTTTAAATCCCTAGATATGAAAAAGTCTACTGATTTATGGGGACATTCTGTCAAAGTTCTTAATAGTATTATTGACATTGTTGCAGTAGACTTAGCATTAGTTTTTAATGCATGTATTGCTAGTGGTGAATTTCCTGATCAAATGAAATATAGTAAAATCATTCCTTTATTTAAAACTGGTACCTTTACTGACCCAAACAATTTCAGACCAATCTCAATGTTGCCAGTTTTCAGCAAAATTTTTGAAAAAGTTTTACTCAACCAGATGTTAGCCTTTTTTAACAAACATGAGTTGATGCATACTAAACAATACGGATTCACAAAGGGTCGCTCGACTACTGATGCAGGCGTCGAGCTTATCAGGAAAATTCTGGAGGCTTGGGAGGATTCAAAGGATGCTTTAGGTGTTTTTTGTGACCTATCCAAAGCCTTCGATTGTGTGCATCACGAAACATTGATCAGGAAGTTAGACCACTATGGTATAAGGAATTTAGCTCTTAACCTTATATCATCCTACTTAAGTAAAAGAGTACAAAAAGTGTGTATACGTGGGGAAATATCTCCGGGGTGCCCAGTAGCTATGGGCGTTCCACAGGGTTCGATTCTCGGTCCATTTCTTTTTCTTATCTATATCAATGACCTACCTCATCTGGTAAATGATAAACATGATATTGTATTATTTGCTGATGATACTTCTTTACTATTTAAGATAGACCGACAGAAACATGACTTTGACGATGTAAATAATGCTCTCTCTGACGTGGTTCATTGGTTTAGTGCCAATAATTTGGTACTTAATGCTAGGAAAACGAAATGTATTAAATTTACAATGCCTAATGTGAAAAAGGTTTTAACTACCCCTATACTTATAAATACCGAGGAGTTGAACCTAGTGGATTCAACAGTCTTCCTTGGAGTCACATTGGATCACAGATTGCAATGGGGCCCCCACATTAATGGATTGGCGAATAGACTCAGCTCTGCAGCATTCGCGGTAAGAAAAATCAGACACTTGACTGATATCAACACAGCCCGTTTAGTTTATTTCGGCTATTTTCATAGTGTCATGTCTTACAGCATTCTTTTATGGGGTAATGCTGCAGACATTGGATCTATTTTTGTGCTGCAGAAGCGGGCTATTCGTGCAATTTATAGCCTTAGACCTCGTGATTCTCTCAGAGAATTATTCAAAGAAATTGACATATTGACCGTGCCATGTCAATATATATTACAAAATGTGTTATATATTAGAAAGAACATTGTAAAATATAAGAAAAATAGCGGCTTGCATATATTGAATACACGTAATAAAGATAAACTCCATGTACCTTCAGCTAGATTGCATAAAACTAGCAACTCATTTGTTGGGCAAGGTATACGCTTTTTTAATAAGCTACCGCAGAAAATAATTGAATTACCTTTTGTAGAGTTTAAAGCTGTCATTAAAAGTAAATTAATACAAAAAGCTTATTATACAATATCAGATTATTTGAATGATGGCCATACATGGCAATGAATTGCTCCTCTTATACAGAGTTTATATGTTATTTAATCTTTTTCTACCCCTACGTAAAAGGGAACAAATGTTAAAAGAGAAAACCGGGGAGTTTGTTTCGCCGTTTCTTCTCCTGGCGGGTATTTTTCTTGGAAACGGTGGTAACTTTAGTTTTTGTTAAGTATATGACGTTCAATAAGTGCTCCCTGTGTCCCTTACGTTGAATAAAATATTTTGATTTGATTTGATTTGACTGTGAAACTGCTCACACAGTGCCGGTAGATGATCTATTTCTAGTGGATCTTGTTTTGGATTGTTCTTATATTTCTCTATCGCTGGTCACGTATCACTTGTACTGTGCATTGAAACATTGCGCCAAGATTTAGGTAAATTAGCACTTTCTAACTTAAATGTAACGGCAAGGCTAGCTCCACTTCCCAGCCGGTGTGTGTCTTGGTTTAGCAGGAAATGTATGTTGATAAATAATTCATTTTATTGAATCTAATTTGTGTGCGTTAATTGATATTGCCTAGCGATTAGACTGTACTAATAGAAATAAAGTTCAAGTGTTTGTTTGTGCTATGAAAATATTTTTCCTGGATGCATAATTCTAAAAATATATACTGTACAGAAGACAAATACATAATACATTTTTGATTGCTCGTCTGTCTATTTGTTCCAGCCCATCTATAAAAAAGCGGGACCGATTTTGATTCAACGGCAGATTGAAAATATTATAAGTGACGTAGGTCTATTTTTCATATTATATATTGGTATAGAAAAGCTCTTTGTACCGTAAACGAGAATATTAACAACTCACAACTCTTACAATTTCAACTCTTGTTAACATTCAATCCCAAAGCATTGTATAATAAAACAAAGAATGAATTACAGCTTTAGTATTATAAATAAACCCCTGTGATTTGTATGACGTAAGTAATGTTCGCTTGGCTTGTTAATTAATGTAGGCTACATGTTTAGAGCTTGACTCAACACTGGCTCCACCCACGATAAGCGTATCATGTTCACTAGGTACATTTATCCCAAAGCTATGTTTTGAGATTTGGTAAATCTATTCTAAAACGATATATGAAGAATAGAATATTAAGGCTGTAGGCTGGACTCTTTTTTTATTTTTCAAGCATCATATTACCAGTTACTTCAAAAAGGCAACCCAGGCATAAAAATGTACCTTTAAGGTGGTAAAAATGCGAGCGGTTAGGCTGTTGGTAAGCGGCTACCACCGGCTATAGATGCTTTCAACACTAGAGGTACCGCTGGTGCATTGTCAAATGAATCATACGGTTAAACGTTTTAACGCCTCACGCAGAATTCAAGAGACTTAGAGATAGAGCGGTGTGAACATCGCTATTATCGCATTGCATGCATTTTATGAAGCTTAATACTGGTACAGGGAAAACTATTTTTGTTCAAAAAGAAAACAAAAATTTACAGGGCACTCTAAATAAAACCTTTTAATACGACAATGAACAACCGGTATGTTTGCTGCAAGGCCCGTCAAGATCACCTATATAGCCATATTATTAAATAATAGTTGATGACTACTGATAGTAAAAATAATACTTGTACATTTGGTAAATCACTCAGCCTTAGATCACATAACATAAAGCATACACACTCGACATAACCCTCTCTTTAAGACAGAAGGGCTAAATGTTAGTAAGCTTACCACAGACCTATTTCGTGCTCGAAGAGTATATTTTGCAGAACTCGTTGTCTTGCAATAGTAAATTATCGTTCGCTTGCCTGCTTAGATAGCATCGTGACCAGAATGCAGTCAATTGGCGTCCACCCGACACCCGTTTGATTACATGTTTATGACAATCGTTGATATCATAAGTAATATTTATATTGTTACTTTATTTTTATTTGTTTTATTATTTTATTTATTTACAAGGTACACCAACAATACACATATTAAACATTCAAGTACACTTAATCAAAAAAATAAAGTCCTGATATGTGTATCAATGACAGGTATACACAACATTCACTTTACATAGCTACATATAATTTTTATAACAATAAAAGAAGTATAATTAAATAAGTATAGAGAAAATTACGATAGTGGCGAAAATTGTTTCAACTTTAATTAATAAAAATGTAGATGTTTTCTTAGTTCAGTTTTTAGGTAGCCCAATGGATGGTGGAATATATGTAAATCACGCAGATTACCGCAGTGCGAATTATACTCATAGCATAGACGATTATGTATTTATATTGTGGTTGGTAGCGTAGAGTATAATTATATTAGCGAATTAAACAACAATTCTTTATTAATTTGTTTTTTAGTAATGATCCATTGTCCATTCCCTTGTCTTGTATTCAATCAATATCAATCCATATATGTCAGAAACTAACTAAAAAATTAGGTACATTTTGGACAACTTATTCAACATTTTGTCCTCACTTCATATCATGTAGTTTTTGATTTCAACTTTTAAGTTACTTATGATTAAAAACGTTCTTGATTCTCATTCAAAGAAACTCGTTATAAATTCAAATTACTCGTCATCGGAATATCCAAAATCCTTAGTCGGATCACAATTGTTTGGCCATTATAGCGCTTTAAAAGCAATTGTACATGTAATTGCTTTCATGTCACGTAATATGGGACTTAAGGGGCACATTTAAATGTCCCAGTCATGCATTTTGTTGGTTGTTAGTATTCGGAGCAGGTCAGGGTGCGGTCATAATGCATTTTGTTACAATATTTGTGTCCAAAGCGACTTCTATGAAGCTAAATACAGAACGGAATTAAAGCTTATATACTAAATATATGAATAAATTGAGAATGTGATATACACAACGTAATACACTAAGTAAGAATAATGTGGATGATTAAAAAAAAACTATAAAATAAGAATGGAAAATTATAAGAGAGAGAAAGGATGAGTAAAGAAAAGAAAGAAGAGACAGAAGAACACCACGCTCCAACAGCAACGAGCATAGGAATCCTCGATCCATTTAGAACGACCCCAGAAGAGCTAGCAATAGACTAGGACGCGATAGATGAGCATATTTATCATGTCTTAGAGAGATTTGACGCTGCCCCCCGCTGGAACTGAGACAGCACGGGCCAAATTAACCTAACTTAGCCTAGACATTTATCTAAAATCTAATAGTGTACTATTGAAACGTACAAAATAGGCTTATCTGCGATCGTTATATCCTTTCACTACTGGACAATGACGCGATCAGCCCCAAGGTGCAGCAGTCGTGACCTGCCACGCCCGTAAGTCTAGTGATGTCTGTTAGTCGACAGATTCTTGTTCGATAGGTTGTTTGGGGCACCAAAAAGTTTGTGGCACCACCTCTATTAAATGGGATATTTATGAGATAATTTGGTAGTTTGCAATTATTCGACTTATTTCAATGCCTTCGTAGCTGTCGACTAATACGGACAGAATATTATATGATTTATTATAATATTATTAACAAGAAAGCATCGACCATTAGAGTTAAAACAATTCATTTTACAAGGTTATATTTGCATTAAGAAAATACGATGGATTTGAAAGGTACTTTTTCAGTTAATTCTAAAATATATATCAAAATATATGTATTGTGTATGTAATGTAAACTCGATATATGTAAATTTATTTATTGCAACACTATATCCAGTCAACTACCGGTACAGATGGCTAATCTATCACGTTTTGTCATGGTTTTGACTGTTGATATTTTGAAATAAGTGTATCTAGTTTAACTATAGCAAGAATGCCCGAGCTTTTAATATAACTAAGAACAGAATAATATTCCAAAGCGTTGTTTTCAACCCTAGAATCGAATTTGTAACTATATTTGCATGAATAATCCCATCGCCGTCCCATCCTTTATCTAATAACTACTGCCACACTTCACATTAAATAATACACAAACAGTTCCCTTTTTAAATTTATATTTATTTATAAATAGCACATTCGAATTGAGAACTTTCTTCTTTTATGAAGTCGTTTAAATTTGGAATAAGTAAATCGATCAGTCAAAAATTATACAGAGAAGCTAAAAATAAGCCAGAATCGGCCGACACGGTTAGCTATGACGGCATAACATAATTTGGATGTTTTAGAACAGCCTGTCTTATAATTTAACTTAAACTAATTTTGTTTAAATATCTATTGCACTTGCGCTGAAAGTCCAGGCATGATCAGGGTCAAAAAAGAAATGGCGTTGACAAGTCTTTGGCTGGCTAACGTAATGAGTAACTTCAAGAGTACCTAGTAAGGAAAATGTAGAACCAACTCTAATATCCGTCTATTTAAGTAACATTTCCAATCAACGAAATAAACGCACCAAGCGAGCAGATGTGCGCCCATCGTGCAAAATAAATACCCGTTTTAAGACTGTATTTAAGATGTCACAGCTTTGCCGCGGGTTAAGTTAGCGAGTAATTGGCGCAGACCAGTCTGGAGAAGTCTTGAGCAAAACTGCTATTAGCTCAAGTACCCATTCCATGGACGTGGTTTATATCTAATACAATTTATTTTGAACCGCTGAAAGGCTATAGTTAGCTATCAACCGTGTCGTTGGACAACCTAATAATTTACCAGTGGTTACCTACGTTTGGTATTTTAGCTACAAAAAGGATTTCAGTTATAATAATACCTTGAGACAACACACAAATTTACCTAGTCTTTTTTATTCTATCTAACCACCTACCCACGAGGATCCCGAAGGGTTAGACGGAGTTGTAGAGCCCTCGCCGGTTATACATTTTGGTGACTACGTGACAGGTGGCGAGTTCATCGCCGTTTCTATAGCACAACTATACGCAGATTAACAAAATAAGCAAAGCTCGTATTATAAGAACTAGAAAAAGATAAGCATATTTACAGACATCAGACATCCAAGACTAAGTTGACGTTCTTCACACAAATATTCACCTCCAGTGAGAATCAATACCGCATCTTCAAGCTTAGCAGCCAGAAGCACTGACCACTAGATTAGACGACCGCCTTGTATGGTACGTATACATTGGCATAATATTGTTTAGTCCATTCCAAGCCTAAGAAATAGTGTAATTTACTGAGGAAAGCTTTTTACTCGACCCTACATCTACATTCAAATGGGTTAATTTCTGCCCTTATATAGGCACTTATAATACCCAATTAGATGAATGAATCCTAAGATAACGTAGAAAAGAATTAAGAAGACATTGGAGTTCGAAACAAATGGAAGTCCCTTTTTAATTGAATGTCATTCCCAAACTAATGGGCTAAAGATCAATCGGCGCTCTTTGAAAGCTTAATTATGTTTATTCGAACCCATTAATTTGTGGACCAGTTCAGTTAATCGACTATTTTTTGTTCTTAAATACATTTGAAAGCTTAAAAGATATAGAAAATAGATCCACAGAGTATAAAACGTAAGTGCTGCTGCTGTATTAGAAAATGATCTCATTTTCATAGGATAGCTCGTAAAATTTTAAACATATGGGATATGAGGCAACTGTTATCTTTGTTGATAAAGTAAATCCAAATGCATTGGTTACAAAGGCGACTGCAGTGTATAATATAATTATACTTTCCAAAGGAACTTAATAAGTGAGAAACGATGATGGAGTGATCGGATACCCGTATAAGAGTTCGGTAATCAATTCGAATTCCGACTGGTGCATTGGGACTTTATTGCTTCAGAACAAATTTGGAAGGCACCCAATTACGTGAAGTGACTGTGCAGTAATAATCGATCAAGAAAAGTTGAAAGCCAGGTGCTACCGAAAGGAAATCGGTCGGACCCGCCACCGCGGAACAAATGGGGCATGACAATTAATTTAATTGATCAAATTGTATTGGAGAAAAATGTCCCTTAATTCAAAAAGCTAGCTCACTCATTGTACATTGTAAAAAAGTGAACGCATCTTGTTTCCCCAACATTCGTAATTTACAGCCATCCTGTTTACCAATATTGGTTCCAATAATCTGTTAGCACCAGAAACATGATATCGATACACTAAACACTTTTTTACATCGCTTAATTAAATATACATATATAATGGTTAGCGTCTGGATATAAATACTATAGTGTATTGTAAAGGTTATTTAACCTTTTCGACACCAAAGCCTATTATAAAATAGATCGAAAGCCCGTAGAGTACCTTTTAGGATATGAGGATTCGCAGCAAATACGAATTAGTTTGGAGGTGTTAATATAGAATCTCTCCAATATTAATGTTCTCTTCATTTGTCTTTTACCATGCGTGAGGAGGGTCTTTGGTTGTCCTTAACTTAATATATGTGCGTAATGGGCACATTTCAAAGAGTTATGCGATTTCGTTATTTTATGGTTTATGCAGCTTGTACTGTGGAGTTAGAGTTTTGACCTCTATTGCCATCTTGACTGTACCAATAAGGTATTTGGGAACGTATGTACTGTTATTAATGAAACAACGTGTGTACGATAAAGGAAAACAAAGGAACCCGAATACATTTGAGAAGAATTGCAAAGGCATGTTTGAGAAACGGGGAAGCTCAGAGTTTCTCAAACTATTTGTTCCGCTATGGTTTCGCTATTTGGCACGTTGGGAAATATATCTCCAGCGAAAAGAGAGTGTCTTAATACTCACCTCTGTCTACTCTATGGAACCATTGTAATAAGGCAATAGGTATTTGTGAGAATATAACTTATGTATAAATACTTTGTGGATTTGTACAAAGATCTTTTAACCGGAAACGTCACTGGTGGTATAAGTTTGCACTATAAGTACATGAAGCCAGATGTCTTTTTATTATTTTTATTTTTGTCAATTAGTATTCTGCAAGAGTCATGTTATAGTCAATAAATCCAATGTGTTCGCAATGATTAGAATATTTAATGAACACGGACACGTGTCCTTAGAGCATTAACCTTGCATTCACTGAATGCGGTATTGGCGGTAACACGATAGTTTGGTAATAAGTGGTTTTGAAGAGGACGTATCAATTATTTGTTCTACTAAATATTTTATTACATATCAAGTAAGCTTAAAGGAAAAAGGCTTGGAGAATGATAATTAATTTAATCATCTATTTTATTTAATCAAAACTAGCGTGGAACATAATTTAGTTGGTATATTTTTTTTCTGCAATAATACATTAATCCAGCTAATAACCTATCTCTGTGCTCGGTTGTATCCAGTGCTGTTCAGTAGTTTTTGCGTGGAAGAGAAACAACATCCTCACAAACGTTCGCATACTTTTTTTTTTGCAAACAAGCATGCGGTCCGCCTGATGGTAAGCGGTTACCGCCGCCTATGGACGCTTGCAACACCAGGGGTATCACTCGCGCGTTGCCGACCCTGCAGGAATCTTTTCACACCCTTATACCCCTATAGATATATATATATATATATATATATAGATATATAGGTATAGATACTAAGAAAAACTTAAACAACAATTAATATGCTGCTAATGTAAGTATTTGCTTCGGACGGGGATCGTACTTGCTGAGCTACAAATTCCGAGCTTGCCGGTAATACAAAAAATCGTCACACCTATCCCCAAGGGTCCCTGAAAGTTAATCACCGCTACTCAAGCACGGCTATACATACCTTTACACTTCTTCTCAAGCGTATGCAGGTTTCTTTCACCGTAAAGGTAGGGGGATTAATCACTACTTAAATTCAGAAAACTCATTAGTACAGTCGAGATTAGAACTTGCATTTTTTGTGTTGCAGGCATCTAATTGAATCACTCGGCCACCATGGCTCATATAAAAAAAATGGTTTCAGATGCGTGAAGTAAAACGATCACCTATATTTAATTTAATTGTTTATTTCATAAACAACTGAATGTACAAACAATAATATTATTATATAACAGTTCTGACTGAGAGCGATTTAAATATACATCTTTATAGAGCCTTACAATGATACTTGGCTATGTCTACTTACAAACTATTAAAGGCTAATATCACAGATTATTGTTAAACACAATTAACGAAGAATGAGAACAATAAAATATGTTATATTTATATAAACCATTGGAATATTTACTACAGTGCTACGTCCAAATTAACCTGAAATAACATATAAGCTTGTCGTTTAAAAAAAAAGAATTGAAAATGTTACTTATTTTGAAATATTTATCACAACCTGAGATAAATATTAACACCTAAATACAATGTATACGATAGAAACTTTAAAAATATAGATACGGTGATTTAAGCTAGTAAATTAGTTGTTGGAACTGGTTAAAGCGTTGGTGAAACTGAGTCCTTCGCCCAACAGTGGGATAAAGCGGTTTAGTTATAAGATACGCACGGGACTAAAAAGTTTGAGAGAAACATAATAATAATATTATAGTTATTGCACAAATTTGGAAGTTTATAATAATAGGATATAAAAATAACAGCGTAGAGCATATTGTCAATCTAGATTTCTAGAGAAGATAAGTCTTAATCATATTATTACGGACAGAAGTTTCTTTATGATAACTCTTAATAATATTATTACGGACAGAAATTAGCACGAGGAAACAGGAAACAGTGTAGCGACAGAAACCTGTAACAATATAAAACAATTCGTGTACATATATTTCTAAAGCAAAGTATTTTTTGTAATTCTAATCAGAGATTTTAAGGACATAGTTTGTTGTAAATTAAGATGTGGTTACAGTTATTAGAGGTGCGGTTACCATTGACTATGGACGCTTGCAACACCAGATGTATCGCTTGAGCATTGCCAAACCTACAGGACTCGCACCCTTCTTGGAGAACTACGTGCTACACGCACTAGGGAAGACCTCAACACAATGCGAGACCTTTATGATAAAAGAACGTTGGATCCTTAGACGTTAAAATGTAACAAGAACGTTAAAATGTTGTAGTTATTTTATGGCTTTCTATTTATTGCAAGCAAATCAAGTTTATTACGCTTGTATTTCTTACCTAGTAGGGTCATATCGAGTATCAAATCCAGGCACATTGACAACGTTCCACCCATCCTTTGCCTTCGAATAACTGAACGAGATTTGATCTTTAAACATCTCCGACGGCAATAGCTTCATCTGTTCTAAGTGCGAATGAAACTCCGGAATCAATGTCAGATTTTTCTTCAGTAGATGTTCTGCAATAAATGTATGTTGTAGTCCCATTATCTTATCGAACGTATTTATTTTAATGGCAATATATGGTAATTGCACGTTGTTTTCTCACCTACAATAAATCCCATGGATACGTCATCTGGTAACAATATATTTTCACATATACTGATGAATCTTCCACCACTGTAACATTAATTTCATATTAATTTCAATTACAAACATGTTTTTATTATAATACTAGCTGTCCCGCCCAGCTTCGCCCGGGTGAAAAAGTAAAAAAAAAAAAACATTTTTCAACTATTGCTTCCCCTGTGGAGACAATAGTTAATTGGTGTTTTAAAAAAAAATGAGTTTCATAAAATCCGTTCTTAGCTGACCTCTACACCTCGTAAGGAATTCTGCTACCAAATTTCAAGTCAATCGGCCTTACAGTTCCTGAGATTTCGTGATGAGTCAGTTCAAAAATGGGATTACTTATGTGGCAAACATGCAAGCGGTTGAACGCTTGCAACGCTAGGGGTATGCAAGCGCGTAATTGCCGGACTCTTCTTAAAATATAAAGAGAAATGACTAGTTTCCATAACAAGAAATGTAGCTGGCAGAATCGGGACCAGCTCATCTATTATACGACTAGCATTACTACTTCATTTGTTGCAAGAACCGTAAGCCAGTTCTTTTTTAAATATACACATCATGGAGAGTAGAGCACTAATAATTTTTACTCTTACAGAGGAAACGTCTCGTTCTTTCTTATTACCTTCATATCATTCCTAGTATAATGAACAAACACTAACCTCGCAATAGGTAACATTTTGAGTGCCAAACTTCTGCTTATGCAAAATCCCGCTCCACCGGTGGCAAACCAAAAGGAAAACACGAACTGAAAATAATAATTGATTAAATCCTTCTTCTTATATAAAATTTAATATATAAAAAATATAATTCCAAAAAAATATATATACCTAATATACCTCTGGCGGAAAGTGGGTGTGTGGGTATTACCTATACACCTCTGCCTACCCCTTCGGGGACCCGTGTGGGAAGGCGTGAGGATATATTATTATTTTATTATAATTCCAAAAAAAAAAACATGGATAAAACAATAATGTACCGTATTCGATGGTTTCTTGTACATCTTTACGGGTTCATAAATGGAAGTCCGCCCAAGGTACCAATCCTCTTGATGGTTGTATTTTTGGAGTACGCTCACCAAACGAGGCACGTTTACGTAGTTATCATCGTCGAAATGGCAAAACCACCTGTTGTAAACGAAAATCGACTTTATTAACACCAATAATAATAATATGAAACACTAAAACTGATTGAATAAAAAACTCCTGCTTACAAAGTGCCGTGGTGGCAAAATGGTTAGTGGTTATGTCACCTGCACAATTAAGATTACTAGTCCTAATCTGAAGTATTGTGATACATCATACCACGAGGTTTATGGTGAAAGAAAACTGCGTGTGGAAGCCTGCTTTCGTTTGCCAATGAAATCTAAGTCGTATGTAAAGTAATTTGTATACATGTTTGGCAAAAAGAGGGTGCTATAGCACCTTTGCCGATCCCATCGAGTACCTTTGTGGGCGGGTACTAGACTAGACTAGAGAAAGAGGTATGCAAACCTCTTTCTCTTCGTCCACATTCATCAGTCTCTTCATACATGCTCGTCGGTTTCGAGTACTCTTGATATTCCCGTGCTTGAGTGATATGGAAATAATGTTTCTTAAATAACAGTGGGTGCGTTTACTTCAGTACTCGTCAGTACTTTAGCGGTTAGCGGTAAAACATTCTAACTGGCATAAAATAAAGTACATATATAATTATTATAATAATAGCCAAAATATATATTTCAGATTTTGAATGTCGAATATAACAAGTTGACAGAATAAACGCGTAATATCATTGATGTTCGCTTCGCTTGGCAGGACTTGGACACAACAACTTGAGCGATTAAACGGGTTCGTACGGACAAAATACCGGGTGCATTGAATGACGCCAAAGAAAATAATTGAACAGAATATTTATAAGCCCAATTTTGTTTCTCGTTCGATAATTAAAGTTGCGGTGCAATTTGCTGATGTTTCTCGTTGAAAATAACAAGAGCTGCGCCTGCGCAATCCATGACCACACATTACAGACTTACTACGACAAATGACTGGCCACTAAGCTATAATCTGGATCAGGTTTCTGCATATCAAGTATACATTTGCGAAATTGGATCGGCCAACGAGTTGCGAGACAGATGTTTAATTGTGGAACCAAGTGTGTTATTACCTACCACAAAAAAATTGCACAGCATTTATTTATAGCCAACATATAACTTCACTGCTCTATGGAATTTGGAGTGAGAGAATGAACATACTAAAGTTTATCCCGCGAATAATTTGAATATTACTAAATACACAGTGGTTTAATAATAATGTCGATTGTTAGAGCACCTTATGTGAAAAAACAGATCTTTTGATATTGTTCTTATATATACTGACAAATAATACTTGACAAACGAAACGGACCGTCTGATGGTAAACAGGTGCCGATGCCTACCGAGTTTCTCGCCGTGTGTATTATTCCGACATTGCCGACCTTACGTTGTTAATATAAAGAAGCATGTTCTAATACTAGTAATATCTATGTACACGTTTGTATGGCTATATAAGAGCATACTTTTGTTCTCAATGCTTTATGTTTGAACAAGCGAAGGTCGCTATCTTGAAGAATACATAACTGAGTTACGTACCACAACCTGAACTTGTCACGAATAACAATAACAAGGGCCAAGAATTCTATCAAACCCAACAAGAAGCAGCTGTAACTGATTCGGATTCAACTGAATACATTTGGGAAACATCAAAGAGTTTTTATTACTTACTCGGCGATACAGTATTTCAAGCAATAAAGGAGGGTCACAGCGCACGAGTGTTAAAAACCAATTAAAGCTGTAAATACATGGAAAGGGATTTAGTTCGGCAAGTTAAAGGCTCAAGGCCGGTCCGAAGTAGTATCCGCAGCTCAAACGGCCGGTGTAAAATGTCGACGCACCGCCGTAAAAGTAATGGAACAGAACGATTATGTTAAATTTGTGTATCTAGATTTTATGGATAACATTTGTTTTTTTTATTTTTAACGGTTCAAATTTTGAAAGCAAAAAAAATCTTCATTGTTTTCATTCAGATAATGAATGTTCATTTAGTCGGAAAGGCTCTTCATTGAATATATATCATGAACAATTCATATCCAGTCACGTTTTATATCCAAGTTACAAAGCCATAATCCTATTACACAGCCGGGTAGTCCACCTGGGCCCGATAAAGAGAAGTGTTCGACTCCTAACTGACCGTATATTTCAAAGGCTTGTGCAAAACCGCGCCTGACAAATGTTAAAAAAATAAAAGGGCATGTTACACCGATCTCGATACACGCACCCAGTGAGATTCTTGTTTCTGGTAAATTGAAAAAAGTTTTGTTATCATTCACAATATGTCCAATTTGTATTATGTTACAAAATCATGGCAGGTTGTATTTATTAAAAAAAAACTTCTTTTTTTAAGTCGCTTGTGTTTTGTTTATAGAACTGCACATGCACGATAAAATGTGACGTGAATATTTAAAATGACTTAGGGAGTTGCTTTCGACGGATAACGTAGTATAGCTCGGGAGCCAGGTACAATTTCGGTCAATTATTTCTTCTCGAGCGAAACTTCGTAAAATGCATTAGGGACTTATACTATGAATACTCGCGACCGTCAGCTGCGACTCCGAGGGTGGGGTGGGCAGTGGCAGCCTCCCACGCATGGAGAAAAAAAAGGTTATTTCAGTCATTTCCTCCCATTTGAAATTTGGTCAGATTATAGTTAACCTAGTATTTTGAAGGAAAAACAAAGTCAGCTGGCCATAACATGGTGGATTATACGTCAGCTGACTGCTTGAACATGAAAAAAAAAAATATATTTTCAATGATTTCCTCTCAACTAAAAATTTACCTGGTGATCGTTTATATACTACTATGAATGAAAATTAATGTCAGCTTGATGTACCTCAGTGGAAAGTTTGTCAGCTGGTACCTTAAAAGGTGTAACGCAGCAGCATCTATCACCTACTGTATCTTATCAGCTGAGGACTTTTCCCTTGACTTACAGCTAGCTGATTTCTTTCATTATGTACTAGAGTATGTTAACAATTCTCTTATAAATTTTCGTCCGGGAAGAAATTACATTTCTTAAGTTATTCGTCAGTATGCTTGATTTGACTGTTTTGATAACAAATGTGAAAGTTTGATAATGGAGGAAATGTTGGTAAGAGTAAATTGATTAATGAATAATTTATTGTAGCATATTTTTTTAAATAATTAACTTTTATTTTCATGAGTTGCTTAAAAATAACAATGAAAATCAATCGTTTTCATTCTCGCTTTGGCTTGAGTCGCTTTCATCTCTCTCTGATTCACTGTCAGAGTCGCTGTCAGAGTTAGATGCGATCATGTCTTCATTATCCTCATCTGTGAAAAGATGGAAAAAAAATTAGACCGCGTGTATAGTAAAACATGATCATAAGAAAAAATTAAAAAAAGAATTGATACCTTTTTCAGGCTGAATGGTTATCTCCTCAATCGACGTTGGTAACTGAGTCCCAGTAAACCAATTAAATTCATGTCGGTTATCTATTTCTTCCCAACCATAGTCTGTAGGTTCTTCAGTTGTTGGAACTTTAAGGTTAGCGTGAGACCAAATTTGTGCAATGTAACGCCCTTAAATAGTGCTTGTACAGTTCTGATTCGCATGGTGGTCGAGAAGCGCCGTCAATACCTTTTTTAGGCATCTTAAATTTATCATTATTGTCCAAAAATGTGTAAGTTTTTTGGAACAATGCAACCCTAGCGTCGTTAATTTTTGTATACCGATTAAGGCCATACATCTGACAAGCAAACTCTTGAATTTTGCGAAATAAAACTTCTCTGTTCATCGATGGCTCTGACATTTGTATGAAACACTCCGTAAACGCTTCAGATTTTGACATGACACGAAAATGCGTTCTCTAAAGTTCTTACAACTTTTCCATCAGTGACCACATCCGTATTCACAAAAATAGTTTTGTTGCCCATGTATGATGCCATATAATCTTGTTCCCAATTTTCAATAAAAAACTGAATAAGTTCTTTCTTGAAATTAATATTTTTTAGCTCGACTGAAAAGTATTTTTTTCGTACTTGATCAGGACCATCAATACGAAAGTTAGCTTGCTCCATACCTCGAAGTTTGTGTTCGGTATCTTTGATCGATAGAAATATGTACCGATCAAAATAATGATGATAATCTTAGCTGTGTTTGCACAAATCAACTGTAAAACTTTTTTGAAATATTCCCAAAGCTAAGAGGTACTTCTTTCATTTAATGTAACATGAAATATTCATCGTATATAATGATATCAGTATTTTGAGGTGGCCTTTTGCTATAACATCGCATCTGGAGAATTTAATTAAATCCAAAATCTAACTGCAATATATAAAGAAAAAATTACTTAAGAAATTTTATTTCCTCCCGGACGAAAATTTATAAGAGGATTGTTAACATACTCTAGTAAATAATGAAAGAAATCAGCTAGCTGTAAGTCAAGGGAAAAGTCGTCAGCTGATAAGATTCAGTAGGTGATAGATGCTGCTGCGTTACACCTTTCAAGGTACCAGCTGACGAACTTTCCACTGAGGTACATCAAGCTGACATTAATTTTCATTCACAGTAGTATATAAACGATCACCAGGTAAAGTTTTAGTTGAGAGGAAATCATTAAAAATATATATTTTTTTTTTCATGTTCAAGCAGTCAGCTGACGTATAATCCACCATGTTATGGCCAGCTGACTTTGTTTTTCCTTCAAAATACTAGGTTAACTATAATCTGACCAAATTTCAAATGGGAGGAAATGACTGAAATAACCTTTTTTTCTCCATGCGTGGGAGGCTGCCACTGCCCACCCCACCCTCGGAGTCGTAGCTGACGGTCGCGAGTATTCATAGTATAAGTCCCTAATGCATTTCACGAATTTTCGATTGGGAGGGACTTGGTCATGAAAATCTGTCACTGGCTCCTGGACCAGTAAGTCAGGTCATCAACTTCGGAATTTCGGACTTTATATGTACAAAAATCACATTGCGTGTGACCCGTCACTTTTCTCTTTGCAAGGCTCGTTCATTTCATTCAAGCCCAATTTATTGTATGAATGTGCTGGAAGGAATACAAAGGATCGCCGTGTCGACCTTACGGAATGAGGTTTTATCAAAATGATGCGTGGGCCAGAGTTAATGGGCCTCATAATTACTTCTTGGCGACATTGACGTGAATTTCAGATGGAAATTGGTTGAGTTGTCAATGTAGGCATATGTTGGAATATGCTCGATTTCATCACCGAATTAAACTTGCTTGCTCATTCCCTGTTGATATACCTACAATATATTTTGATGAAAATGTATCTTCGTAAAGCTGGAATTTTTATATAACAGTACTGTTTAAATAATATTACACTAATACCACACAAATTAACCTAGTCCCAAATTATGATATGAAGTTAGAACGACAATAACGATAACGATTATGCATACTATATATGCATATCGTTCTAATTTCATGCAACAAGAAGTTCTAGCCGTATACATATGTATATATACTAATATTAATAAAATGCATATGAAATTCATGACAGGTATAGTGCGGTAAAGGTAAATATCCGTCCCCATAGGGATCGTACCCTCAAGCACGGTTAGTTACTATTAAGCGAATAATTAACAGTATAATATGATTTGAAAGTCATAGATGGCGTACTGGCTAGTACTTTTTTTTGTATGCGCAATAAGAATTTTGTTAATACAAAGGCATAACTTAACCAATAAAATTTCGCTTTAGACGTGAAAGCGTTTCCAATGCACTGTCCTCAGCATTCAACGCAGTATTTTAACGTACATAGTAGTGTATCTACGCTAGTAAATTGCTATGATATATATATACCTATATATGACTGACTCCGAAGCTTGCGGTCTGTGAGCATATATTTGTGTGTTGAATACGAGTAATAATGCTTTAGTCTTGTATGTCCTATGTACTATATAACAGCCGTGGTGGCCGAGTGGTTACAGTAGTTGCCTGAGACGCAAAGATCGCAAGTTCGAATCCCAACTGTACCAATGGGTTTCTAAAGTAAAGTGATTAGTCACACCACGAGCTTTACAAACGACGAAACAATTCCAAGGCGTATATTTTTAAGGCGTGCTTGAGTAACGGCGATGAACACGCCATCTGTCACGTTGGCACCTTATATCTCTGGTGGAAAGTGGGTATGAGGGTACTTCCTATACACCTCTGCCTACCCCTTCGGGGACCTTCGGTTGTGGGAATACGTGAGGATATATTATTATTATATATCACGGTTACGTTTAACTTCGGACTATGTCAGTTTGTGTGGAATTGTCCCAAGTCATAAATTACCTATACCAAGTAAAACTATTTTATTTACGACCAGTTTTGTAGAACATTGACATAGTCAAATCGACCATTGATTACCATGACTAATAAATCACTCGAGCACAAGCAAATCTTCATCATAAAAAACAAATGATGTACGTTCATTCATAATAAAATGTAATTATAAATTTGCGTTAAAATATTTATATATATTTTTAGGAATCAATCCCATTAGTTTTACTGGTAATTAAATTCTAAGTAAGTCTTATACAACAAAAAACCATATGCTTCCTCTTAAATACACAGTTGTCAGCCCGCGTGAAAAGTATTGTGTGCCCAAAATAATATTGAACTTGCTCTTTAAAAACCATTAGCGTTTGTTGTCCACTCATAAGGAGGACTGTTGAGATTAAAACTCACATCGGCACGGAAACCAACGCGCAAGATCACTACATAAACATGCGGGGCAAGCAAGAAATTTTAAAGATGTTGCTTAGCAGCATCGTCGCCGTGGCTTTAACCCAAACATTTTCATGATGGGTTCTTAATTTAAGCGTTTACGTCTTAGAATTCTTTTACGTACTGTAACTGCATTTATGATATTGATATATTTTTTGTTAAATTAACTTTTGTTTTGTTACGAGTTATGTACGCATATTCACGCATTCTCATAATGGTCCCCGTAGGCGCAGGCAGTGTTGTAAAGAAACACAACCGCTTCTCGCCGGAGATACATTTATTAGGTGCCAAAGTGACAGCTGATGGTATATGACAATAATTTTTATATGCTCTATTGAAGCAATTCTATCAATTGAGGGTTTGATAACTGAATTGAAATTGTGCTTTCTCGTCTCTCTCTCTCGTCTGCACATGCTTTGCGTCTTATGACGTTACATAAAAAACTGATAATCCAAAATTTCCAGTAACGTTACCTAAGTTTTTCTCAGGTAAGGCAATACGAATAAGTGAATGAATTAAAAATAAAACATTAACTGGAAACATATAAATACATTTCAATAAAATTCCAGTTCCATTCCAACACATTAAGTTTTCATAAAATATCGACATTTATTTTAATATGATACATAATTAATTTAAATTTAGGCTCCAATGTAAATAATTTTATGTTAACAGTCAAAATTAATATGGTAATCGAAGAAAAAAATACGAAAGCGTTCTTAATATTGTGTGACCGATGCTTAAAATCAATAAGGAGGTAAGTAAAAAAACTCCCAGTTATGGGAACTGGACTATTACTTACACAGAATCGACAAACATTAGGATTGGTGTTTAAACAGACAAGCTTCTAAAAACAGAAGTTGAGAGCACGTTGTTATTATTAAAAACAAAGAGCACTTGAAATCGTATATGATTACACGCCTGGACGTTTGTTCTAATACGCTCGTTAAGCTTATATTATGAAGGTTACCAAAATATAGGAGTACTAGCTAAGCTCCGGGGTTTTATTCGCCTTAAATTTGATTTCAATCGTGTTTTTATTCTGCAATAAAACATAACCTCTTTGTAATTCTTGTTGATAATCGATCGTCGTGCCAAAATACAATTACAATTCCATACATCCGTTTAAAAGACATTGACCCATAAAAATTGTCACAAACTTTTGCATTTATAATATTGTTAGGATTCTCAAAAATGATTGCGTTCTCGTTTCAAACTACGATGATAAGCAAAGCTGGCTTGGCTTGTTCGTTAAGAAGTTCAGGTGAATCGACGAAAATAAATACATATTTGCCATACATTCAACGTACTTTAGGCAGTTAATAACCACTTCTTAGCATTCAATAGATCTATCTCGTTAAGCCATCCGTGTGTCATAATAGCACAACTAATTAATAGCATCAATCATTTGTAGCTAACTTCACTCTGATTGCGTTATAATTGCACAGATGTGTCGTTTTGATGGACTTTGTGATGTGGCAGCAGAACATAATTGCACGAATTCAGCGCCGTGCTAATTGGTATCCATCTGTGGTTCAGGATTTAGTACATTAGGTTTACGTGATGTGATTAGAGATAGGTGTCTACATCTATATGTAGACACCTATCTCTAATCACATCTTCTTTAATCCATCAAACATTGGCCTTTTATATCTATATATAAAAGGTCAACGTTTGATTGATTAAAGAAGGAAGAAAGATTTTAATTTCTAGTTTGGTTTTTATTATAACATCAATAAAAAGAAACCGTGGTCATTACGATTAATAATGATTATTATCGCAGTTACAAAATTATAAAACTGTTCATAGTTTTTTGTGGACAAAATGTAAGTAGAATCAATAAAAAAAATTGTTAAAAATAAACACTTTTCGTAAAATATTATATTATAAGCAAACTTTATAAAAATGCTCAAACAATATTTTCTCGATTGATTATGTTATCAAACTATTAATAGCGAGTAGCTTAGTCTGCAAAACTTCCTAACTACAAACATGCAAAAACAGTATAATTACAAAAAGCACGAAAAGCTCTGCCTACTACCTGGGTGACTTATTATGATGGCAAGTATTAAAAATATAATATATAAATAAGTAAGTAATATAACACATAAAAAAAAACATTTCCATCATGGTCAAATTTAATGACAAGTAAACTTTGAAGAACGACTAAAACAATATTCTATGTTTTAAAGTAGATTTCTACGAACCTAATTATGTTATTACAATATCTGAAATATCGTTATTGCCACAACGCGGACAGCTATAATTTCTGGGTTAGTATTTAGTCTGTGGTTACGCTCCTACGAATCTAAGATTGATGCGGAATATTGCGATACGTAGTGATCCGTATTATTAACTCTAGTAGTAGTCGCTGGTTTATGGTTTACTAAATTAAGATGTAAATTCCCAACTGGTAGGCAGAGGGTAGGAGATATTTTCCAGGTACCACCGTGACAGATGGCGAATCCATCACCGTTTGTCAAACATGACTATAATATGTTTTTCGAAGTCTTCACAAGTACCTACATACCTTTTAAATTTATTTTGAGACGAATGCAGGTTTCCTTTCGATCTTTTTCTTCGCCGTAAAGCTCGTTATATGGTTAAGCACTGTACTTTAGTTCATAATAAAATACTCAGAACAGGCGGGGTTAAAACTAGCAATCTTTGCGGCGTATAATTCACGGATATGTTTATACCACAAATTATTATAAGATTTAAGGTTTAAAGAATTTATTATCAGCAAAATTAAAAAAAATTACAGTTTGTCACTTATGCGATAACATAAGTTTCATCTAGATTAAACATTCGTCACCGTCGTCGCCGATTTACTCCATATAGACAGATCCCTATGTATACTAATCACTAGGTAATTGACTCATTTCACGTATTTTTTTTATTAGTAATAGTATAATATATTTGTTACTATTGCCACATTTAACTTAAGTACAGTGATTAGTCACACCACGAGCTGAACGGTGAAGGAAAACATCGAGAGGAAGCCTGCATACGTCCGAGAAGAAATTCAAAGGCGTATGTATAGTCGTGCTGGAGTAACGGCGATGGACTCGCCATCTATCACGTTGGCACCTAATATACCTCTGGCGGAAAGTGGGTGTGTGGGTATTACCCATACACCTCTGCCTACCCCTTCAAGGACCCTTGTGGGAAGGCGTGAGGATATATATTATTACCGCCAGAAATCGAATGTGTACTTTCCAATATCGTAAAAGAAGACAGGGCAAGTGGCAGAACCAGAAGCATAGTGCCAGTACAGCCAGTAAAGAGCCAACGTCCACACCCTGTTTGTGGGCACAGCAATATGATGGCTGCTACATGGCATGGTGCCGTACATTTTACTTTAATACGATTCTTTTGTTTATATGAGTAACTATTTGCCTCCTTAATAAGCTTTAGATAGCTCTTCGCAAAACAAGTTTGTTTCTAGAGCCATATTAAGTAACAAGAGGTACCACAAAGTGATCCCAGTAAGTTGAACAGCGAATTCGTACAAACATACTTATCACTTTTAAGAATCCGATCGAGTTGGCTCAAGAGAGACCTACAATCTGACACAGCTATACGAAACCCTATTACACAAGCGTTAAGGCTTAAAATTAAGAGTTAGTAGAGCTTTAAAAATTGATACGTACTTTTTACCGGTCTCCAGAAAGTGGTCGTATTCAACGGACATTTTACAACATAGATGTTTTCGCTGATGTGACGCCGAACAATTTGTGTTGACCATGTGTCCGTCTGTTAAAGAAAATACGACTTTAAATACCGATAATTCAAATAATACACATGAGACTTAGGATCAGAGTGCTCAAATGTCATTTGTTTAATTAAAGTTAAGACTAAAATAACTTCTGGTATAATAATAGGTACTTCATTTGTGAATAAATACTCAAAAAAATGACGATACAGGGTGGGCTTAAGTAAAAAGTCACAAACTCAAATAAATATTAATATGAAACCACGCCAATACAAAGGTAAAAAAATATTATTTTTTATTTGTGCAAAATAAAATTTCGTTAAAATGTTTGACAACTTAACTTCAATGATTAAAAAAAAAATCAAATCATTGGAATGAAAAACGCTATCAAGTATCGACTAAGACGATTCGCTTAGACATCCTGTAACGATATAATTTATTTGCAAATAAATATTTCAACTTTAAACAGCCAGAAATTATACACATTTATAACGATATTTAAATATTCTTATCTTAATGTTTGAATTAGTTAATGGATTTAAGTGGTTTTAAAATAAATTATGTTATAAAGATTCAATTTTACAATGAAATACAGCATCTATATATATCTCGAACTTACTTGTTTGCTTTTGATGTTGTTCGTTTTCTGTGTCTGTGAAGAACCATGTCTGAAACAAATATAAATAAAGTTAGAACTATTAGTACATCATGACGTGCACACACACACATACGCACGTATGTACGCATACATTGAAATTCTACATCACCGAAATGTGTTTCACCAACAGCTTCACCTCTCAGCGTTTTAACGGCCGACAGGCTCGAGGCCTGGCTGCGAAGCCTAAGATTAACTATAGCATGTGTTAAGGGTAAACAATGCACCTATCTAAATTCCAAAATTCATCAGAATCCATCGATCGTTCTCAGCTTGAGGGAATAGGAAATGATTCACATATACATATACGCACACACGCACACAAACACATGTATACATGTTAGTATAAACTTTGCTTATCCGACTTAGTCTGTGCGGTGATTCAACACGCACTTGAACTAGTTGTTTAATTAAATAGGATTTTAATATCCACACACCCACTTTTATTTGCTTGCGTGATAGATGGCGAGTCCATTGCCGGTACTCAATCACGACTATACTTTGAGCCTTTATTTTCTGAAACGTCTGCAGATTACCTTTCGGTGTTTTCCTTCGGCTTAAAGCCCGTGGTATGTCTAATCACTTTACTAAGACTTCAGAAAACTCATTGGTACAGTCAGTATTCAAACTTGCAATCTTTGTGTTGTATGTAACTACTCGAACCACTCGGCCACCACGGCATAAATGTTTATTTCTAAGAAAATGTGATATATTTCATCGAACCAAGAGCTGTTTTGGTTCGCCGCGACTTGAGATAGTAGTATCTGAAACTTTTTCAATAAAACCTAGCTATTCAGACTTTGTACCAATACTTCTAACTGGGGTTTTCATAAATTTATACCAAGAGGAACATTCCATCATACTTTATATTTCTAAGTTACTGATAAACTTTTATTGCACTTTTTATTTTATTTCAAAAAAATATGAGGTCTGGTTTTATACAATAATAATAATAATAATAATATATCCTCACGCCTTTCCACAAGGGTCCCCGAAGGGGTAGGCAGAGGTGTAGGTGTTCTGGTTTTAATTCTACGTATAATATTTTTGTGAAGTAATACTGATAAACGAATTATTGTGTTATCAGTTCGGAAGTGGCAGACTGATTTCCACCGTAAATTTAAGCTTAATTCTGATTTCAGGTCGACATTTTTATAAAAAGTTGACATATCTATTTATTTCAACGAATAATATTCCATATAACTGAAGAGTATCTAGTGGATATTTAATCCATACGAAACTTGTTAAGGTTTAAATTTGATGCTGAACACTTAAGTCATAAATGGCACTAAGCTACCGTTTGCTTCTACGAACCATAATACAGGTTACATAAAAATTCTAATCGCTGATAAGCTCAGTTGAAACACGATAGCAGGAAACTGGCTCGTCTTTCAACTTTAAGAACACAATCCTCAAGTCATCTTAATAAGAATAAAAATATTATTACAAAAGATTTTCTTTAGATCATAATTGTAAAGCTAAAATATATTCTACGTTATACTTTGGTTTAAAAATAATTACTTAATGATGGTCACGAAGTAGGTGGAGAGGTACTTTTATAAGTAGCTCTCCACCTAGTGCTCTCCATCTCTCTACTCCGTGAAGGACTTATTTTACCTTTTAATATAATTTATAATTATATTAAAAGTAAATAGTTTAGTATACATAATTGTAAAATGTAATTTATAATAAAAAAATAATAATATAATATATCCTCACGCCTTCCCACAAGGGTCCCCGAAGGGGTAGGCAGAGGTGTATAGGTAATACCCACACACCCACTTTCCGCCAGAGGTATATTAGGTGCCAACGTGACAGATGGCGAGTCCATCGCCGTTACTCAAGCACGACTATACATACGCCTTTTTTTAATTTCTTCTCAGACGTATGCAGGTTTCCTCTCGATGTTTTCCTTCACCGTAAAGCTCGTGGTGTGACTAATCACTGTACTTAAGTTTAGAAAAACTCATTGGTACAGTTGGGATTCGAACTTGCGACCTTTGCGTCGCAGGCAACTGCTCGAACCACTCGGCCACCACGGCTCGGTAATTTATAATTATGATATAATTTAATCATGACACCTCGAATTCGATCTTATTATAATGCGTCTTAGGAAGTCGTGAGTATTTGACTTATGTATGATTTTACGTACAAACAAAATTCATTTGTCAAAAGTCAATTGTGTACTCCAATTTGAGAAACAACATGTATGTATGTACTATGGCAAATATCTTGGCATGGTCGTATCATAACTTGAATTATTCAAGACTATGAAAGAATAGCCTTCACACACTTCAGTATTTTAAGCATTCTTAAACCATGTTTTAGAAAGATATCGTAATGCCAAATGGACAATAAAAACTAGCCAATTCTAGTTTTATTAAATGCCGGTTCTAATTGGACTTAATAAAAAACATAAAATGACCGCCCGTATAAGCCACATGTCCAATACAATGTCGTATAAATCAAATATCTAGCTAAAGTTTTTGACCACAAAAGGGCTAAAGCGAGATTACAATCCGGTCACGTGCCTCGCTCGTGCCGCGCGGGCGCAGGGCAATAGCTTACGCTGGTCCTTCGAGCCGGATTAACGGTTGATTATTCACGCTCCAGATTCAGGAAAGCCACTGGTTGCACGACTCGGTATGTATTTCTATTTGTTATTTTATATTATGGTTATATTGAACGAATCTCGAATTTATACCTATGTAATTTGTGATGCTCTTTTTTAAATACTAATATTATATTCATTCATTTTTGGATTATCTATTCTGTTGAGTTTTGGATATGCGGTACAAGCATAAAGCGTCTGGAATATATTAACTAATATTATGGGAGTTATATTACACTATTTTTAGTCAAGTAATGGTTATATTTAAATATTATTTAATATTATTATTGATTAATAATTATTGATTGATTGATTGATTATATTATCGCACATATTTTTTTATTTGAATAAATTGATAAAAGCACGATTTTCAATACGGTCTTCAGTATCTTAAGTTTTTGTAATTTATATTATTTTGTTAATATTTATTTACACCTAGGAGTCTCTAAAATTAGATGTTTGGAAACTATGGTTAATGGCAATATTGACCTTATAAAACATTCGCTCCCCGCTGTGAACAGTTTTGGTGCACTTAAATATGATTTATTGCTCAGGTTATTGAAATAATGCACAGCGGGCAATCTGGATGTTTCATTTCATATCATATTGATTGAAAAGTAAGCATACGAAAAAGGTCCTTAATGACATACAAATATAAAAAAAGTAACGAAAGAGGTCTGCATGCCTAGAGAGAGCTTGCGATCCCGAATCGAAAATCTCTCGAATCTCTCTAGATACTCCATATTATAGAATGAAAAAAAAGACAATCATAATTAAAAAAAAAACATAAAAATATCCACATAAATCTGCAGACACAAAGATACCATCGTATTTAGAATATTAATAGGTTTTATAGTAATTGTGTTCATCATGGCCAATAAACATTGACAACATTTCTTCATCTCCAATACGTTTTTACAATATAATAACCTATACTGGCATCACGCAATGTAAGTACGTTTGCTCCTCTATGCCTAGTATTTGACTTCAGTGTCTATCTAATGCGTAGGTTGGAATTAAATAATGCCATTAGACATAATAAAACTTAACGTTGTGAATGAAGTTACATAAAAAAGGAATTATATTATAGGCTGCGTCTTGGGTGGTGTCTTATTAGCCACAGAAGACGTCATTTAGACATATATATTAAGGTCCGTTGTTATTTACTTTAATACTAGCAGTGCTCCACGGATTTGCGTGAAATTGGCTTTGAAAATGGAACAAACATCCTAATGAACTTTCGTATTTATAATATTAGTAGGATCTAGGAGTAGTATGTAAGTATCGTTTAATATTGTAAGGTCGTTCTTTTATATAATTTAAAGCACGCCGAGTCTCTCAAGAATAAGGAAAGCAGAGTAAGGCATCAGTTCTACCTATACTAACGGACCTCTTTGACTTCATCCATATTCATTCAGTCTCATGCATTTATACTCACCGGTATAAATGCATCATTCACATCGTTATTGTATTTAATTAAAGGAAAACAATTATTTTTTTATCTCAAAAACAGTATGAACCAGATTTTTGATCGACTAACCGACTATTACTACTAAGATCGACTAATCCATACTAGTAATATAAATATAAATGTGCGTTTGTCTGCTTGTTCGTGCGTGTTCAAAACCGCTGTTTAGATTTTGATAAATATAGCGATAGCTTGAGCTTTGGGAAATAGAAAGATATAGAAAAAGTGGTCGAATGTCAAAGATTGTAATAGTCCATTGAAAAGTTACATTTGGGGTTGCGTTTCTTAGAGGACGCAATTTTATTTTTTTGATGTGTAGGGGGGGTAACTGTAAAGCTAAAATCAAGTTTGTGGGGTCGCCACCCTTGTCCCACGGCCGCCATCTTGAAATAGGGTTGAAACGGCTTTTTACGATATATCTCTTAAACTATTTATCTGATAAAAAAATTTGTTAACGTTTTTGTTGCTAATTAAATTTATAACTGGTCCAGTAATTTTGTCGTAAACTATAAATAAAGTTATATGAAATGTTCAGAAATTCGAGAAAAAAATTTATATTTTTCGATATAACTTTTTTTTTTATCATTTTACGAAAAAACAATATCAGACCATTTTTGTAGATCGTTTTTTAAGGAACAACTTTTATAAGCAACATTTTTTCATTAAGTAAATAGCTAAGGTTTTACAGCGCTCCGAAGTGAGTACTATTTTTCAGTACTCTTAACTATACATATTTTATACATGGGTACTAATAATGTGTCATCAGTTATTTATTTATTTTTTTTATTTTGTTATTATAATTCTTTTAATTAGTAATTTTGCAATGTTATTAATAATTAATCATTGACTCTTTTCCACTCCATTACAGAATTTTACAATTATTGATTTTTAAAATAATTTTAAATGTGACGGCCGTTACCGAGAATGCTGTCCAGGTAGAAAATACCCAAGCGACTATTAGGGAACAAAAGAACAGCTGCTATTATTATTATCATTATTTCTAACCTCTCTTACTGTACGAATAGCTGAGAATATTGTGTTGAAGTTGTCGTTCAACTTATATCTTTTAGTTGTGCCTCCAGACTCTACCTCGTGGGTGGTGAGGAAAAGAGTCAATAATTAATTATTAATAACATTGCAAAATTACTAATTAAAAGAATTATAATAACAAAATAAAAAAAATAAATAAATAACTGATGACACATTATTAGTACCCATGTATAAAATACGTATAGTTAAGAGTACTGAAAAATAGTACTCACTTCGGAGCGCTGTAAAACCTTAGCTATTGACTTAATGAAAAAATGTTGCTTATAAAAGTTGTTCCTTAAAAAACGATCTACAAAAATGGTCTGATATTGTTTTTTTCGTAAAATGATAAAAAAAAAAGTTATATCGAAAAATATAAATTTTTTTCTCGAATTTCTGAACATTTTCACTTATAACTTTTTTATTTATAGTTTTACGACAAAAAATTACTGGACCAAAGTTATAGAGAATTTAATTAGCAACAAAAAACGTTAACAAATTTTTTTATCAGATAAATAGTTTAAGAGATATATCGTAAAAACCGTTTCAACCCCTATTTTCAAGATGGCGGCCGTGGGACAAGGGTGGCGACCCCACAAACTTGATTTTAGCTTTACAGTTACCCCCCCTACACATCAAAAAAATAAAATTGCGTCCTCTAAGAAACGCAAGGTGAGGCCTAAAAAATGTAACATTTCAATGGACTATAAGCAAGAACACATATCGCTGTAGCGATCCTTATATCGCGGGTACTTATTTATACATAAATCGCTAATTTTTACCTGTTTCTTCGCTAGCTGGAACCATGTCTTCAAAATTATGGGTAATCGTGTGAACTCATAGTACTTTGTTGTCTTTACACTTATAAATATGTCATTTAATGTTATATTCTGCTGTCCACTATCGTAAATACTAGTCTTGGTCACGGGCTCGATAGATAAGTCAGACACTTGCACTGGTGGTCGAGATTCTTGAGAGTTGAATGTTACTCCACCTTGATAAACTAACAAACTGCAATATCCTAGTGCGATGAGCACGGCTGCAGCTTTCAACAACCTACGGCCACCCATCCCAGCGCAGGCCGGCGCCGAAACGCCGAAAAGCTTGCCAAAATTCTCAGAACTTTTTTAATCATCTGTTGTTGTTATCGAAACACTTATAAACACTAAGCACAGCGGGCGTCGCATGGACAGTACCACAGCTTTTGAGTACGGTTAGAAACTGAGTAAAAATGTAGCACAGGCGGCGAACATACGCCCGCGCTGTGGCACCCCTCCACGTGGTGTGAGCGAGAGACTAGATATTTGTCTCTCTTACGCAGAAAGGTCTACCTGCGCGTGCGCCGGGCCGCCGCGCCCCGCTGCCGCCATCACCGCCGGCAGCTACACCCATGTCAATGGTTCACGTAATTGTTAACTACAACAACGGTGTTGTTGGATTCTGATTTTGAAAGTTTGACAAAATGACAATTATAGTATTGGTCGCGAGTTGCAGAATAAATAAAAAGATATTATATTTGAATTTGGAATAACACAGATCCAACAGATAAATCTTCAAAACTTTTGTTATTCTATTACAGGTTTGATATCATGAACAGGAAGGACCTCACATTAGACGCTAAAAAGACTTACCGGATTCTCGAATTTTTTAGTGTGCTGAAATTTGATCTGTATTTGAACAGTAGCTGTACATATTATAAGTATGTCTCATATAAGTGATATGATCCTTCTACTCCAGCAATTATACCTTGAATAAAATGGATAAGGTGCGAGTGCTACTGATGCTAGCACTATCCTGCAAGCTATAGAAATAAAAATAAAATGGTGAGCCTTTCTAATATTTACTTGGTATACACTTTTACTTAATTATACATACATATCATCACACCGATTCCCTAATGGGGTTGGCAGAGACCGCCAGTTCCCTCTAGACTTACATACCTCTTTCGCTTGAATTTTTCCTTAGAAAATCTCGTGTCCTGGTAAACATGTGACACGGCCAGGGTGAATATGTAAATGATTTATGCCGAGAATGGGTATCATAGCAATTTTCATACATACATATCATCACGCCAAGTCCCTAACGGGGTAGGCAGAGAGTATAGAGCGCCAGTTCTCTCTAGACTTACCATTTGATCCAGGTAGTTGGAACGTGGCCTTCCTCTGCCTCTTCTTGCATACACTATTGCTTTGTATATCTGTTTCGTCAATATTTCTTCACTCATCCTTTCTAAGTGTCCAAGCCAACGTAACATGCCTTTCTTCATCTTTACAATCACGCCTTCATTCACGCCAGTTGATTTGCGAATCTCTTCATTGCGGATTCCATCTAATATCGTTACGCCGCACTTTTTCGAAGAGATCGCATCTCAACTGCATTCAAGCTATTTTCATACTTCCTCTGACATACCCGGGATTCGCTGCCATGCAACAAGGTAGGTACCAATATCGCGTTGTGGACAGCAACTCGAGCTGAGATTCTTGCTCAGACTTTTACTGCCCATCAACGCCGACATGGCTCCATTCACCTTATTTCCGGCAGTTATCCTTCTTTCAATATCTTTTTCATACTTTCCATCTCGTGTGAACATGCTTCCAAGATATACAAATTCATTCACTTGCTCTAGAATTTGCCCATTTACCGATATAGCACACTCGGTCACTTGTTCATCTCTTTCGAATACCAGAACCTTAGTCTTGCCAGCGTTTAGTTTTTCAAACTATAAATATTATTCATCGTTTCGAGCCCAACCCTGTTGCCCGTCAATTAAATGGTATTTTGGAAAAAAAGGGTACCTTCAATGACGATAACATTATTGGATACGTTCCAAACATTTACCACGTTCATCCTAATTAGCCAAAAACCGTGATATCAGCTTCCCGTCAGCCACAAAAGCAAATTTCACTTGTCATCGTCCTAATTTGTTTCCATTGGTCGACAATGCCTCATTGTTGGACGGGCTCGGTGACTACCAACTGTGCCTTCTCCACGACTGCGGGAGGTAATGCAATGAACAGCCAGTCATTCTTGCATCAGATTATAAAGGAAATTACTAAAGGACAGTGACTGTTCTTATAGATAATGATTAGGGCTTAGCTTTCACAATTATGTTAGTATTAAGTAATATTAACACAGTTATATCAAAATTAAAGTTCCAATACTTTACATTTACATTACTTAATATCGTCATAGTTTGCAAGAAAATATGTCTCGATCTCCATCTCCCAACTAAATACATTTATGTCAGTGTATCTTCGGCGAAGTAACAGCATTGTTACACCTCTGTGTACTTCGGTATGTATCCTTGTGGGAAAACAAGACGTTACATATATGTATCATGTTTAATGATGCAACCTCTCGAATAAATTGGAAATTATTAACAGAATCAATCGAAGCTCTCGGCTGCTGCACACAGAGAGCATGGATTGATTTCAATTGTATTGACGCCATTAAATTAAATTAGTCAGGAATGATTACCAGCAACCAATAGATTGTATTGTGTAGTAATGATCAGAAATAATTACTTGTCGTATTGGAAATTTGACTCTATCAATGACTATAAAGGTTAGGTCGTTATAACATACCTGAATGATGAAGAAAATTATAAATGATTAGGCGAGAGTTTAGCTGACGACTTTTAATCTAATGCATATAAAAATATTGCTTGTAATTTCTGTAAAACTGGATGCACTGTCCTTCGCAATCCTGTAAGGCAGGATCGATTGACTGGACAAGTTACCAGACTTACTAAAAGTCAGTAAAGATCTTCAATTGGCTATTTTACATGGTCTTTAAGGCACGGGGACAATAAAGTTGTCACCCATCCAACTACTGACCACGATTATTGGATGAGATCAGTCGACAGATCGCCAAGCCACAAATAAAAAATACAAAACAACTTGTCTAAACGAGTCATTTGAACACGTAAGTCAGTTCCGTCAAGGATTAATCAATATTAACCCTTTTAATATCTTGGATATTGGACAAGCCCGCCCACAGTACGGCCTTCTTAACACCTTTACACTTTTACTCAGCAGTTTGTCTACATACACGGAAGTAATGGGAATTAACTAATTAACCGAGGGCACCAGTTTTAATTAGAATCTTTACAGTCGATCCCTTCTAACCATCCACCTTTATTTATGGTTGTAAATTATGAAACGTCTCAAATTTTATTCCCGATCATAAAATGTATCATAATATTTTGTTACACACGTACGGGCGTGTTGCACGGAATATTACAGAATACGGATTTGTTTTATAGTTTTAATATTTAGACTATGTAGGTTGACTTTTAAATTAAAGTAGGTATCATATTTTACGGTCCAGTTACAAAATTTCACTGATAATAAAACTTTATTAAAGTCGTTATTCAGTACGGGAGGCCAGGGGGCCAGTCTTTATTTTTCATTCATTTAGAATGTTTATACTTAGTGTAGTTTTTTTTACGTAAGGCCTAATATATACTGTATTTTTTACATAGTAACTTAGCGTAACAGTAACTTTTATCACGGCTATCTATAACATTGCCTTGCTTTTATACCTTTTGATAAAAAATTATATATTTACATAATTTTTTATAACAGTAAATATTTACATTAAAAATAACATAGCTTTGAATAGTAACGATAATAATCGAGTATTAGAAGCAGAAATGAGAAAGCTAAGCGGTATTTCATCACTAATTGCGGAAGCATGTCGTAATGAGGGTGCCACACGCCAATACCTATACTGGTCGTGGGAATACATCGTCGGTGTATTGTACGGCGTGAACAAAGTTGACTGGCCGAAATATTTAAATAAAATAAATATATTAAAAATTTGATAAACTACTTACTACCTACGTTTTAAGGACAACGTTTTTGTATGTATAATTTTAGGTATTTTTTTAATAATTTCCAGCCACGAGAGATTATATAAATGGTAACATTAAATAGGTATTTTCTTTTTATATATAGAAAAAGCGTACTAACTAGATTCGAATAAATTTCCTTACGTCCGAATTTATTTGGCATGCCATTTAATTACGCTCATTTAACTCGCAGCTTGATTTGGACACATCAAGACTCATGTCAAAACATTGAGTTATACTTCAAGTACAATTAAGGCCGATGAGATCATATCTACTGATTGCTGCATTATCTAATCTTGTACTTAAATGGAATTCGTGCATAGTCGAAAGAACATAATTGAATCGTTCAAAGGGCAGACTAGCGCCCACTATGAATTTCGACGAACTTATTAAAATATTTTTTCTTTAAGACGCATGGTTTGCGCATGGATGCACGTTATTATTGATTAAGTATTATTATATATTATATATTATTTATTATTATTAAAAGTGTGAGGATGTAAGAAAAAGTTTATTATAACATTATATTATTTCTCTTAAATTGTCGGATCCCGTAAAGGGCCCGGCACCTTTATAATGGCTTGTATTAGGATCGATATCCGTACACCGTATATAAGTAGAGGCACTTCCGGGTTTTTTTTATAAGTATATAAACAAATACCTTCGGACAACTTTTAAAAATATAGCCAGCATAAATGTTTAGGACATCCAAGACTAAGGTACAGATACTCTAATCGAACCCGCGTCAAGTTTCGTAGTCAGGAGCTCTCACCACTAGACCAAGAGGCTGACAAAAAGTATAATAGAAGTAAAGATAAGTTTTTTTTTTGCATTTTAAATGTGCTGTAAACTGGATACAATCCAAAGGGCATTTATGAGAAGAAAGTTGAATTGAAGAGACTAGATGATTTCTATGCCAAAGGCTCTTATTGATGTGCTTAAAACTCGGTCAAAAGCACCGGTTTTCCCCATAGGAAGTACCGTATTAAGGGTATATTACACGACCACTTATCAGCACTTGCGACGACGCACAGATTGGTGTCGTCCGGCGCAGGCGCAGCCATTATCCAATTTATGCGCGTTTTATGTCAGTCATGCCAATGTGCACTGTAGTAGTACAGAAAATTTAATTTTATTAACATTTATACATATCATCACGACGAGTCCCTCACGGCGTATGCAGATAGAGTAGATCGCAGATCGTCTCTAAACTTACTGAACACTTTCGCTTCATCCATGTTCATAGGTCTTTTCATGTCCACTGGCTTGAGAATATTCTTGATGTTCACATTCTTGACTCCAATATTTAGTCCAATAGTCCGACTCGATTAATTTATATTTGATAAAATTGTTTCAACGTCTTATACAAACCTAAATACATCTGTAGCAAAATGGGAATTATCAATACCCGCAATAAAGTATAGTAAATAAGTAATGTAATACGCAAAAAAGTATACTCAAAAGCATTTAAGCACTAAAGAATCACTCCGTCTCAGTGTTTCAAAATAAATTTTAAGCACTCCCAAATCTCAAACCGGCTTATCTATCAAGATTGTAGAAAACAATAGTTAAACACGTTACTGTCGTCTTGTAAGTGTCAAAACTGGTCACCGAATATTTCTTAGCAAGGACAACAACAATAATGTTATTATTAACGTTTTTATACATGCGATAATCGTATTAAATAAATTGTTGTTCCACAAGACGCTATTTAAATCCTAAGGAACTGGTTTGCGTCAGTTAAGCGGATCTCAAATTAATGTGACTTAAGACGACAGCTGGTGTGGCGTGACTTTATTAGGATTAAATCAACTGTGTTCTGTGTTTGACGTTGTTAAACCGATACATGAGATCTGTGACTAATTTATCTAAGACATCCCTACTAATATTGTGGAGTGGCAGAGTTCTTTTCTTTATTTGAACGAAAGTAGTGATCTGATTTCAAGAAATCTTTTTGCATTGCATAGTCCTACCATTATTGGATGGGTTACCATGCAGCTGCCTGCAACACAAAAATTGCAAGATCAATCTCGACAGTACCAATGAGTTTTTCTGAACTTAAGTACAGTGATCAGTCACACCACGAGCTTCACGGTGAAGGCAAACATCGAGAGGAAATAGGCATACATTTGAGAAGAAATTTAAAGGCATGTGTTTAGTCGAGCTTGAGTAACAGCGACGTACTCGCGATCTGTCACGTTAGCAACTAAAATATATATCTGGCGGAAATTGTGGGTACCTATACTTCTGGCTACCACTTCGGAGAGCCTTGTGGGAAGGCGTGAGGTAGTCATATATATGTGTAATCAAATTTAACGCGGCTAAACCCACAGGCCACGGCTAGTTACTTACAGCCAGTACTTTAATAAAACAAGATGTGCCTTTAGAACCGTTAGCTACATCGTTCGATCCAGTTTCTTTTTTATTAGGGACCGATGTTCCGCCACCAGTCATTCGCCTTTATTATTGAGGATTTTATTATCTTCTCGCGTTCCCTAAGGAGCGACTCGAGGCATAGCTGCTTTTGCGCTTATCAATCGATCTAGGATGATAAGAAACCTTGGGTGTGTTCAGTTGTCGAATTGAGTGTATTTTGTTGAAAGGACATTATACAACAAAAAAAAAATACGCCATCCGTCCCGATTTCCAATTTAACATTGATTGTTACTGTCTAATCTTCTGGTATTTGAAAGCTCATAATCCCGACGACAAATTTTCCCTGTCCTAAAGAATGCAATGTAAAAAATGGTCGTCGTTTTACATAAAGCCAGTCAGATCGGGACGTATGGAGTATATAAAAATATATATTTTGTGCTAGGAGATGATCAGAACACCTTCCCTTGATCGAACAAGATACACGATTTGAATATTTAAATGTGATACAAACAAAAAGATAAGATCTTTTACCGGGCTCTAAGGATTTTGAATGATGGCGGATTGTGGACAACGATTTGCAAATGGAAAATATGCATATTGACTACTTTTATATACTGTACTAGCAGCGCTCCGCGGTTTCACTTACGTGAGATTTGATTATACACATATGATAACTGCCCGTGGCCTTGGGTGGTATATCAAAATTCTAAACAAATGAGCCATCTACGGCTAAAAATGTTTTCAAATCGGCTTGTTCCCGATTTTTATTTGATCTGTCTGTTTGATCTGATTTTGATTTTATTACCTCATTTTAAATGTATGGTTTTAGCTCACCATATATATATATATATACATATATATATATATATATATATATATATATATATAGGGAGCTAAAAAAAATGCACTATATAATCCTATATATATGTAGGATTATATAGTGCATAGTTATACATACTTGTATAAGATCGTCCGTGTTCAATGTTTATGTGGTGGTATGTGACACTGCATCCAGAGGGATGAGATCCAGAAATTAACAGCTGCGGAGGCTTAGATCCTCGGGCAAATCAATTAGAAGATATACTCAGCGGGGCGTATCTGTTGTTTTACCCGGAGTGATGCTCTCTGACTTATAGTAAATTAATTTTATGACAATGCCTTGTAATTTTCTTTGTGTTTTATTTTCTTTGTAGGCTGTGATTAATCGTTGGCTGGACTAAAGGTTACAGAGTAAATGTGAATTCCAGTTTAAATAATTAACGTATTATGTTTAACTCATCGGATAAATAGCGGTTAATATTTTTTTTGTATATTTTATTGGTAGGAAATGATACCATACATACATACATACATACATACATACATACATACATACATATCATCACGCCAAGTCCCTAACGGGGTAAGCAGAGAGTATAGAGCGCCATCCACATACATCAGTCTCTTCATACATGCTCGTCAGTTTCGAGTACTCTTAACGTTCCCGTCCTTGAGAGTCCGATCTATTTGATCTAGTTAGTTGGAACATGGCCTTCCTCTGCCTCTTCTTGCACACACTTTTGCTTTGTATATCTGTTTCGTCAATCTATCTTCACTCATACTTTCTATGTGTCCAAACCAACGTAACATGAAAATCATACCAGAACAGGAATATATCGTCATTCTAAGTGAAATGAACAGTTGTGACTAATCAGTCTTTTGACTAAGATTATCATTTATTTACAATAAAAACAATAAACAATATTTAGGTACAAAAAATAAACAAACTAAATACCGATAAAATATTTGAACCAAATCGCTATTCCGCGGCATCGTGCCAAGAAGACTAGTAGCATTGCCATGCTGGATAGCAATCCCGATTCTCTGAGCAGAACGTTTGTATGTGAAGTTGTGCCCCATGGACGACCACAGAGTCCATCTGTCAGCTAGGCACAATATTATAAGGCATCAGCCTACACCTTCGGAGACGCCTTCAAGGTTTTCACACACACAGTATTAAGTACCACACATTCGAGTTTCACACACTCGGTTGTCAGGCTCAGAATTCAATGAATATTTTATAATATTCGTTGAACACTAACACACCAGCTAACATTTTTATGTTAGCTGGTGTGTTAGTGTGTAGTGTTAACATATGCATATGTATAGAAGCACCAATGGTAAGGCTCGAGCTGAAACCGCAGAGATTAACTGGTTACTAAAAAACATCAAATAAAAAGATAATTTGGAATGTTATCTAGTTCCTATAATGCATCTTCTGATCTCAATCTCTTTGTGTAGCATTAATAAATAAATTAATATCTTTCATCAAGCCATATTCACAACGAAAACAATTAAAAAAATCTGTACCAACCTGGTGTACCTATATTGCGTAGTTAAGCGAATACAAAATTAATTTACGACCCGCGTATCCCTCGCTCGGCTCTTCAATAAAACGTTAATAAATGTTAACGTTTACGTGTGTTACATGAATCTCATTGTTTGATTAAACAATTCATCTTAGTTCTACGCATAATATAAGAGTATAAAGCAAACAGTCGAGATTACCTCTTTATTGAATAAATTCAGATTAGAATGATGTATATATGATTGTCATACATAATCATATATTTTTTATATTTCCATATCTATGGTGTTGGTAACCGCTTACCATCATGCCAGCCGCAAATTTACCACCTTAGACTCGATCACAAAAAAGATGACCACCCAGAGGTTTGAAGTGAAAAAAACTATCATAAGTCGACACATTCAAAGAGTCCGTATGTTTTAAAAATCGCATATCAGAATTACTCTATGAGCTCATATAAATAATGATAAGACCAAATAAGTCCGACTTGATTCGTTTCGAGGAGCTTAAAATTAATCTGCTTTGAGCTACGAATAAAAAATAAAACCTTGTGACCCGCTAAAGCAGTTGCAATCTGTTGAATATTTGACATTCTAGTCCAACCTCCTTCGGCGCCCAGATATTCTTCGCTCAGGAATTCCTGGGACGGACTACGATTGGCTGATGTTATTTTCGCTCGCTTTAATTGGAGGCAGCTTTGGTTATGTTGTAGTATTGTATTGTTTTTATTACCAGAAGTATATAATACAGAGTCGTGGTGGCCGAGTGGTTCGAGCAGTTGCCTGCGACGCAAAGCAATTCGAATCCCGACTGTACCAATGAGTTTTTCTGAACTTAAGTACAGTGATTAGTCACACCACGAGCTTGAACGGTGAAGGAAAACATCGAGAGGAAACCTGCATACGTCTGAGAAGAAATTCAAAGGCGTATGTGTAGTCGTGCTTGAATAACGGCGATGGACTCGCCATCTGTCACGTTGGCACCTAATATACCTCTGGCGGAAAGTGGGTGTGTGGGTATTACCTATACACCTCTGCCTACCCCTTCGGGGACCCTTGTGGGAAGGCGTGAGGATATATATATATATAATACAGACAATCTATTCAGTAATTATGCATATTTAAAAATATTCACGTAGGTGAACCCAACTGAAGTCAATTTTTTAAAATAATTATAATAATATATAATAATAATAATATAACAATAATAATATATCCTCAGGCAACACGGGTAGGCAGAGGTGTATAGGTAATACCCACACACCCACTTTCCGCCAGAGGTATATCAGGTGCCAACGTGACAGAGGGCGAGTCCACCGCCGCAAAATAATTATTTAAATTTTTACCAGACTACGTTGAAAAGCTCATGTTTGCAACGAAAACTGACCATAATAGTATGTTAGTACTGATATTTATAACACTAATTGCTATTTTTAAATAATGTGATTCACAAAGAATATAATTCGGACCGAGTTACATCAATGGGTATGCGAAATGACATACATACATACAAATCATCACGCCAAGTCCCTAGCGGGGTAGGCAGAGAGTATAGAGCGCCAGTTCTCTCTAGACTTACATACCTCTTTCGCTTCGTCCACATTCATCAGTCTCTTCATACATGCTCGTCGGTTTCGAGTACTCTTAACGTTCCCGTCCTTCAGAGTCCGATCTATTTGATCCAGGTAGTTGGAACGTGGCCTTCGTCTGCCTCTTCTTGCACACATTAGTGCTTTGTATATCTGTTTCGTCAATCTTTCTTCACTCATCCTTTCTATGTGTCCAAACCAACGTAACATACCTTTCTTCATCTTTACAATCACGCCCTCATTCACGCCAGTTGATTTGCGAATCTCTTCATTGCGGATTCGATCTAATATCGTTACGCCGCACATTTTTCGAAGAGATCGCATCTCGACTGCATTCAAGCTATTTTAATACTTCCTCTGACATACCCAGGATTCGCTGCCATACAATAAGGTAGGTACCAATATCGCGTTGTGGACAGCAATTCGAGCATTCTTGCTCAGACTTTTACTGCCCATCAACGTCGACATGGCCCCATTCACCTTATATCCGGCAATTATCCTTCTTTCAATATCTTTTCCATACTTTCCATCTCGTGTGATCACGCTTCCAAGATATACAAATTCATTCACTTGCTCTAGAATTTGAATTTGAAATGACAACAGATCTAATAGTATAGTAATTATACGTTATTTGTGTAGTGAGTGTATTTCGTTGACTGTGTATGTGTGTGCTTGTGCGTCGGTCAGTGTTTTCCTTCACATAAAGCTCGTGGTGTGACTAATCACTCTACTTCAGCTTAGAAAAACTCATTGGTTCAGTCGAGGTTCAAACTTGCGATCTTTGTGTCGCAGACAACTATTCGAACCACTCGGCCACCACGGCTCTTTAATTATATAATTCCTTTTAGTAATTGTTAAATTTCGAAGTGATCCAGCGATTCACTTAGAAGCTTTGTTTCTTCACAGTCGGGAACAGTATCTGACTATCTGATATGAAATCATAATACTCGTTTCTGAGAAAGGTTTTCAGTCGGTCAGACAGACGGACAACAACGTAAACGTATAAAGGTTCTAATTCTACCGATTGAGGAACACGAATCACTGAAGTGCCGGGTATTTTACAGACCTTTTTGACTGGCTTGACCTCACTGGGTATTGTAATCCAAGTTCATTGAATTGAACATTCTCCTTTGTTAGCGAATGAATGGACGTACTCATTCGAAACAACATGTACCTACCAGTGTTGATATTCAAATGATAAATTTATGTTATTATTATTCCAGGGATGCGGTGATCTATGAAGTACAATGTTTAAGTAGTTAATATTCCACTGATTTATCTCACTACTCGATGAAACGCGCCTTGCGTGTGTTTGCGCCAAAATACGTTTGTATGAAGTTTAAGATACGGGGGCACGCCACCATGGACCATATATATAATATTACATTAAGTGAAGTACATTCTGTGTCATCACACACTATTCGTGAGCAACTTAATTATATTCTCCCTTTCCAATTTCTGCGAATCAAGGCTCATAAGATGCCGGCTACAAATCATAGAAAATCCAGAATCCCGCTTGATATACGAGGGGAATGGTATTTTATTTTCAGAGAAAATATAGGAGAATATATTTTTCCCTTTTAGATTATAACAGTTATATGCTCAATGGTGCTACATTTGCGTTAAAGCAAATTTTCTGTGACAGGGTTTGTTGAATTTAAAAAGGTTAATTGAAAATTATATATCGTGAAAAGAATGTTTAACTGTATCATAAAAATATGACTCTCAGTATATAATGTAACTCTGTAATATGTAATGCATCTCTGCTTATGATTGCCTACAAAAATTGCATTGTAGGCATAGGCACTTTCCACCAGATATAAATTTAAGGTTTTTAGGACACGTGGCGAGCTCATCGCCATAACTCAAGCACGAATACAATCGCCTTTAAATTTCTTACTCTCGATGTTTTCCTTCACTGTATAGCTCGTGGTGTGGCTAATCACTGTGCTTAAGTTAATGTCAATGCAGTTGGAATTCGAACTTGCAATCTTTGTGTTGCTGGCAACTACTTGATCCACTCGGCCACAACGGATTTTGGTATGGTATGGTCTGTATATATGCATGTATGGATAAGAGGTCTAAATGTATATAAAGAGATTTTTGGGTCGAAGTGCTTTCGGAAGTGGTATTGGGAAAGATAAATGGCATCATAGGTCAGTGCCAAGCTTAATGGTTTCTCAATGTGTTCTTAGATGGTGCGGACTCATTAAAATAGACAGGAAAGGTTTCAGGGTTGTTTTCATGAAGTATCACGGAAGGTACTATAGATTGGATATCACTAGTCGAAAACTAATTAAATTATACTAGGTACCTTACATGATAAAAGCGAAAGTTACTATGTATGTACAACGAGTAGCAGACTACTTTAGCAAAGGTTGTAGCAAAATTAATGTTGATGTTGCAAGCGTCCTTACTTGCTTACCATCAGGCAGGCCATAAATTTGGTCGCCAACATATATAAACTTGATCGTCCATTTAAATTACATAGCATCTGATAAATATGTTTTGTCAGATCGACGTGTGTTGCGTCAAGGTAAGATTGCCTAGAAATTTCACGCAGGCGTCTTTTGCTAGCTATTGCTTTGATAACTCAAAGATTTTAATTATTTTTTAAATATTGCTGTTATTTATTGCTAATATCTTTATAATAATCAAGTCATTAGTCCTGCGCGATTAATTAATATGTCAAAAAGTTTGCAGACAATATCCAAATAATGCCACAAACAAACTAAACTACCAGAGCTTGCTAAGCATTTTTACCCAGGGGATTTAGCTTTGCTAACATCCTGAACAACGTTACAGCTTACAGTTAACGTCATAATTAACAGATTTGCAACCGGCGTGCGCTACTGCACTCAATGAAACAAGAAATATAACTTGTCTATCATTTAGTGGTATAAAACCATCTTCGCATTAAATAGTTACGCGGTTGAATAGTTTCAAAGTCTATATAAGGCATTTTATATATATAAACAAATAGATTTGACCACATTTCCAATGCTAATGGCAGAAATAAAGCTACAAATCGCTTGCATTGCTTCACTAGCTATTTATTTATATTATATATTTACGCTACAGATAGCGCCAGTCTAGAGAGAACTGGCGCTCTATAATCTCTGCCTACTCCGTTAGGGACTCGGCGTGATAATATGTATGTATGTACCATAAAGAAAATATATAAACAAAGAGGATATATTATGTTTTATTCCAAAATAAAAAAAGGAGTACAAATGTCATGGTTAAGAAATACACAACAGCAATATATTACTCGTCCTTGACCTAATTCAAAATGCTTTGTGAGTGAATCTTACGGACACACCCAGACGTTCTTCATAAGATAGTGTCCGCGAAAGGGGACAGATTACAGGCCTATCTGGAATTGGATTTCAGTTTCCCTTGCTCCACTTTGCAGGGATAAAATGGGACAGCATTTTTTTTATTAAAGAAAACTTCACAGTAAAGTTAGGAATGATGGTTGAAATAGTCATCGACCCGTTTTCGTGGTTAGAAAACGTAATATTATATTGAATCTTCGGTAAAAGCAACGTGGTCCTGAAACCGCAGCGTTGTTAAATGGTGTTTTGGGTTTTCTATTGTAGAATTTAAATTTGTAACTTGTTTGTTACAGGGGCTTTGTACGCTACTTGTTATATCTATATGATGTCGCTAGAGCCGTGGTGGCCGAGTGGTTCGAGCAGTTGCCTGCGACGCAAAGTTCGCAAGTTCGAATCCCGACTGTACCAATGAGTTTTTCTGAACTTAAGTACAGCGATTAGTCACACCACGAGCTTTACGGTGAAGGAATACATCGAGAGGAAACCTGCATACGTCTGAGAAGAAATTCAAAGGCGTATGTATAGTCGTGCTTGAGTAACGGCGATGGACTCGCCATCTGTCACGTTAGCGCCCAATATACCTCTGGCGGAAAGTGGGTGTGTGGGTATTACTTATACACCTCTGCCTACCCCTTTGGGGACCCTTGTGGGAAGACGGGAGGATTTTTTATTTATTTACTTACTACCCAAGGGAGTGCACCACTAAAACTACGAATATGACATAAAGAGAAAAATATATATCAAATATTCAATTTTTCCATACAAAACAGGCAATATTATTGCAGCTTAAAAGAACGGAGTTATTTTCTCCGTAAGAATAATGGCAGCGCCAAAGTGACTGAGAACGGTACATACATATAACTGTGGAAGACGATACACATTAATTAAGCTTTCAGAGCCGGATGGTGAAATGGACGCTAGGAACGTAAAAACTATTTGTTGAATTAGCATGGGTTCTACGAGTTGTTTTTGTTACGTTCGATTAACCCATATTGTGTACGAGTGTTTGACGTCACGTTACGTCCTCGATTTTTCTATTAAGCGAGGGGCGGTCGGGTCGCATCGGATCCCGCCGGTTCACAAATGCACAGCGCATGCGTTAAAATTGCGCCAATTCCGCGCACAGCGGCCTCTGCCGGTGGATTCAGTCTACTCCGACCGCTCTGAAGGGATGTTGCACTGCGTGACCTATAAGCCTTACGGAATGTCAAAAATTTGAAAATGGAATAGTTTGAAAGTGCGCCGCGACTTGACGCACCGTTTTCAAATGCATGCGACGACAGTTCAATGTAAATGCTAAATAAGTGACTTGTGTTAGGTTTAAAGTGTTTGGATATTTCGTTATAAATTTAATGTTAGCAATGATGTAGTTGTTGGAAATTGTATATAGTATAATATGTAATGGTATGGTCGCAGTGTGGGCCGCGTCACTGAAGTGACGATTCAACCTTGACACGTTTCCCGCGCTAGCGCCCTAACCTTATTTTCAGTTGCATTCGCTTGACATTTACCGCAAATTTTATAGTTCTGTGCTAATTAGCCTTCAAGTGAAAGTAAGAAAATTCGCAAGTCAGTATTTTGCCACTAGAAATTAATTGTGTTTTCGAATCACGTATAATGCTTGTACACAATTATGCAACACAATAAGAGCATACCAACTATTATTAAATTAAAAAACAAAATGGATACCTTGTGATCGCAGCATTGACGCACCAGTGTCGTCATAATGAAGATTAACAGAGGTGAGTACATTGCCTTGAAATAATTATTTTTAATGTATAATTTCCTTCAAACGAAGGAAAACGGTTCGATGAACATGAAGGGAATTAACTGCTTTTCATTGTTATATTTATATGGCTGGTATATGGCTAATATATATGTTATAACGGGCGGATATACGGGGTGTGCAACCTGCGCTAAAAATATACATATATATATACATATATATATATATATATTTTATTTGTTCTATTAATCTTCGCATTATTGCCTTTAAAAAGAAACCAGTTTGGGACACATCACTTGGCTACAATGGCTATAAATAAACTAGGTAGATTTTTTTATCTTTTTTATATATTAATTAGGTTTAGGTTTATTGTCTAAATTTGTTAATACCTGCAGATATCCATGATTTTGTTTGCGTAGGTTCTTTTGAAAAAAGGAGCAGGTCACAAGAATCTCAAGCGTATATTGTCTGAACGCCAAGGTCATGAAACGTAAGGTACCTAATATAATATCCAACTCCGCCCTAACATTTTATAAAGCATATACTACCCCGGCCGTGTCTTTTTGCCCATATACGGTAAACTACTGAACACATTTGGATGTGATTGAAACTGTTAGGCTTCAAGTTCTTTCTTTTCAAGAAAGGTCTAATTATCAAAAAAAAATAATAATACATGTTTACGCCTTCCCACAAGGGTTCCCTTAAAAGTAGGCAGAGGTGTCACAAGATCATCTTTCAGCCTGTCATATATTT